>PVKV010023976.1:0-32298 GCA_004027835.1 Alouatta palliata
AACAGGCAAAGCGAGCTGTTTTGCAGGATAGTAAACTTTCATCTTAGACTGAACTTCTTCAGTTCAGGTGAAGGCAACTCATTGCGGGGGGAGGGTGAGAAGCAGGCCTTGGCGATTCAAGCAGGGGCCTAGTATATCCTGTCTCTTCTGTAGTTTGCTGACCTAAGCCGATTTAAGGCCCTTTGTCTTGGAAATGGACTCCTGTATACACTATTTCCTTCATTTTCTACTGCAGTGTCTCACAAGTGGAGTTGTGGTCTGTCGACACTGGGGGAAAACCCTTTGCAGTCAAGCAGGTTTAGCCAATGCCACATGGGGCCTTTTCTTGAGGATCAAAGTGTGCACGTGTTCACTGGAGGTTCTGCAGAATGGGAATTGGTTCGTCTCTGTTTAAGCAGTACTTCCCCAACCCAGGGGCAACACATCTGGCATCCCTGGGTCCCTCCCAGGACCTGTCTGGAGGTGTAGCTCTGAGGAGCCCCTGCTAGGATGGCAGAGTCTGGGTGGACTGGCGGGAATCATCCTGCCTGCAGAGCTCTCTCGGACGGCTTGGTTCCGACGGCTTGGCTTCCTCGGCTCTGGGGAAACAGTAGCTCCTTGGCCGAGGGGGCCACGTTTGCTTTGCTTATCTTCATGTGCCTTAAACGGCAGCTCACGCATAGGCCCTGGCACAGGTACCCCTGGGCTGACGTGACCCCTCATTCTTGGGTGGGTTGTTGTCCCACATAACGTGTGCTGAGCTCAGGATAAATTCCCGAGAAATCTTTGCTGATTGTTTTTGTAGCCGTCTGGCTCTTATTAGGAGATAGAAACCATGCTGTGAGTTAAACAGGGGAGTTTCACATAAAGAATTATTTGTGATGATACAACAGTAACTGTCAAATATAAGGAAACTCTGGAGGTGGCCTGCGGCCCAGGGGAGGAAAAACCTGGAGACGTTCAGGCCTCCTTAGGGAGGAGGTAGTTGATTCAGCTGAAAGGGGCTCTGGTTTCCATGCCAAGAGGGTTATGGCCAGGCTGAGGCCAGAAGGTCTCAGGGGGACCGTGTTCTGGGCCTGTGGCTGCGGTGAGCCTCACAGGTGTCCTCCCACCCATCTGTAGTCCCTGGCCAGCACAGAGGCCACAGGAGAGCTTCTCCCTCCTCCGAAAGCCTTCTGCTGACGAAGCTTCACACCACACTCCTTTTCAAGGAGACGAGCGTCTAGGAATCCCTGTTCATGTCAGAGTGCATCCAAAGGGCACGTTCAGAGCAGAAGGGTGGGGAACTCCAGAGCAGACACAGCTTTCTCACCCAGTGGTGAAGTTGGGTGGAAGTGTGGATGTGCTTTTAGTTTCAGGAAGGGCTGGGAAAACCGCGGTGGCAGCCTCCATCTCCTCTCTTCTGTTGCATGGATTTTGGAGGATCGATGCCCACGTAGGGAGTAAACAGGACTGTGCTGTTTCCTCAGTAAACTTTCTCTCCCGCCCCATTTATAAGACAACACGGAACAATTAGTCACCACAGCCTCATAAAGGAAAAGGATCAATCTTTCATGAAGTGTTCACATCAGACCTCGAACATCAAACAGTTTAATTCCAGATTAAATATGGCAACAGGGTTTTGATGAGGTTGTTCATTCCAAAGCCATTTCAGGTCACTGGCGGGGTGCATTACATTAGCCTAAACTGAGGGCGGTGGACAGTTCAGAAGGGTGACTCTGCATCCGAAACAGGGAGACCTGTCTGTGCTGGAGGGGCCAAGAGTCCGCGGATCTGTTCATGACGGGGAGCGTCGCTGAGGTCTAGGGGTTCCTGGAGAGCAGACCAGACGGGAGGACCTGCGGAGACCACCTGCCTCAGACTGCCCATTTTACAGGTAGAGAACGGGGCCCAGAAGGCCGACGCTAACCCAGGGCAGCTGCTCATGAAGATGATGGCTGTTTGCTCCAGGTCACAGAGAGCACAGCTTCAGAGTAAATACAGATACTTACTCCTTCAAGACACTCATTTCTCATGGTCCAGCAGACTTGAGTCCCGTGATGTGCCCAGCAAGTAGGAATCAGTCTGATAGGCCTAGAATAAGGCAGCTCAGGACTGGAGGACAGGGGTCTGTCCCCTGGCTGCTCCAGGCACCGTCCTGCCTTGGAAGCCAGTCTCAGCCCGGGTCCCTCCGGCAGCTTGCCGGGCAGCTGTGGGGGGTTTGAAATCCTGCCGGGATAGCTGAGCCGGACCGCCACTCTTCATTAGGGTTGCTGATTGGCTGTGGAAGGCAGGACTCCGCTGACAGCCAGGTTCTACCCCTGGGGCCTCCCACGCTGCTCCGCCCCTGACCGCTGCTGGGCTCCGGACCTCCTCCCTGTCCTCTAGCACAGCCCGCAGCATGCAGAGCCGTCCTCCTGTCAGAGCCTCCCTCCCGCACCGCCCGGGTGTTGGCTGTGATGAACACGCCTGCACTGGACATGTGCGTGCAGGCTCCGTGGCGTGGACCTGCGTGCGTTTCTCCCGGGTAAGTGCCTAGGCGTGGAGTCGCTTGGTCCCGTGGGAACGGTGTTCAACTTGGTAAGAAGCCACCGCCCGCTTTCCAAAGCGGTCCTTCCATTTTCCGAGAGAACGTTCCGGCTGCTTCCCACGCACACTGGGTGTGCTCAGGCCCTGGACGTCGGCCGTGCTGGCGCGTGTGTGGGGAGCACAGGTGGCTTCAGGTGTACTCCGGGTCCCCGAGGAGGCCGTGCGTTCCCCCGTATGCGCGTGGACCGTGCTCAGACCTCTGTACAGTTCTGTGGAGTCCTCTGCTCACTTCTCCTCGGGTTCTTTGTCCTCTGTGAGGCAGCTGCAGGGGTTCCATCCGTGGCGGGATGTGGTCACAGGTGGGATCCGTACTTGGGGACTTCCTCCTGGTCTGTGGCTCCCCGGAGTTTCTGAAGTAAAATGAGAAGCAGGATGTGCAGGGGCCGGGCCTGCAGCGGCCGCTCAGAAAACAAAAGTGATGCCTGTTACCGGCGCTCCCCCCGCCTGCCTGCCGCGGTCCCCCTGCCTGCATGAGCCCTGGGCCTGCGTGTCAGGAAGGAGTTGTCTGTGATACTTCTCAGGGTGGCTCCGGGGAGGCCTGGGTCTTGGCTTCCCTCTGCAGAAGGTGGGGGATGATGGTGACCTGGGCCAGCCCTTCCAGTTCAGGTCCTGCGGATTGATTCTGGAGAAAAGGGGGTCTCCCGCCCAGGCTGCCTGCTGGATGATGTCTCAAACAGGCTGGAAGACAGAGAGACAGACACAGAGAGAGGGACAGAGAGAGAAAGAGAGAGAGAGACTGACAGAGACAGACATAGAGACAGAGAGACAGAGACAGAGAGAGGCAGAAGCAGAGACAGAGAGACAGAGAGAGACAAAGAGAGAGAGAGAGAGAGAGACACAGAGAGAGAAAAGCTGCCTGAGTTCTCCACAGAACTCCATCTGGAGAGCCCCTTGTGTAACTGACCATTTGGTGGCAGGCGGTCCGCTGACCTCGTTCCCAGGTCCATCTCTACATGTCCCCTCCCCCTGCAGGTGCTTTCTGGGGTCCTGGCATCACACAGGGGCAGAGCCTCTGTGAGTACCCGGTTCCCCTCCCGCTCAGGAATGAGGAGACAGATGCCTGGAGGTGGTGCTGGGACCCAGGTCCTCGGCTGGTCCTCGGACCCCTCAGGCTGGAGCTGCTCTGGGGTGCTGGAGCTCTGGAGGGCACCCTCCTGGCTGGCCTCTGCCTCCCTGGCTCCGCCCACAGCCAAGCGTACTGAATCCAGTGACACTAACACAAAGATGATTCTAGAGGAGAGGAAGAAACCAAAGACAAGGAGGGAGGCCTGGGGGAGGATGGGGGCTTCGTTTTCGGAGGATGAACCCTGCCTGGAGAGTGTGAGGTGCGTGTGCAGCTGAAGGCCCATGGGCACGCCCCGTGTGGGCTGGCCGGCTAGCTTTGTGAGCTTCCATTTCCCTGTCTGTAAAATAGGTAGGATGGAACCACAGTCCTCATGGGGAACGGAGTTGGGACAATGTGGAACGTGCTTGGTGTGGTCGTCGTCCAGGGTGGGGGCTGTGTGTGTGTGTCACATGTGCACATGTGTGTGTGCCTGGGGGATACATGTGTGTGTGTGTTCCTGTGGGATACGTGTACCCGTGTGTGCCTGGGGGATACGTGTGTGTGTGTGTGTGTGTGCCTGGGGGTGCGTGTGCACGTGTGTGCCTGGGGGATACGTGTACCCGTGTGTGCCTGGGGACCTGGGATTGAAATCACAACCACCTGAGGGTCCCGTGCCACCTGCCCCCGAGCTCTGGCCCAGGCACCTTGCCTTGCTTTCATCTCAAAAAGGGGTGACTGCAGGCCAGGGCTGTCCTAGTGCTGGGACTCTATCCTAGCACCCATGGCCATCAGAGGAGGCAGCTGAGTCCAGAAAGGGGCACCCTGGGGCCAGGAGGAGCCCCCTGGGCTGTGCCTTCAGCCCCGCCTAGGGGACATCCCCAGGGAGGAAGGGTTCTCTGTCCAAGCCCCGGCCAGAGCACTTTACAGACTGGTTCTGGCCCAATTGAGCCCCCCAGCCCCCACCACCTGAGGGCAAAGATGAAGGCCTCCCGACAGGGGATGGACTTTTACCACCAAGCCCCATTCACTTGGACACTGCCCTCATTCCACAGGGCGGCACGGTCCCTCAACGTTGGGAAGCGGTGGCAGAGCCCCGGACACCTGCCAGGAATGGAGGACTGGGATCCCTCACATCTGTGGCCTCTGGGCTCACACAGGGTCCCAGCCGCAGCCCTGGCATCCTGGGCCTTGATTCCGTCTTCTTCCGATGAGAAGAATGTGCTCCTTCCTGCTGACCTGCGGGATTGGAAATGCAAGTTAAATCGCTGTTCGGGTGCAAACGTTGTCCATGTAATTAGTAATACATGGCCAGTGGGTGAATTCTTTTCAGTGGGTGAATTATTGCAACCATCTCACCCAACCTGCACCCTTGGGCCAGACTGGTCCAGGAATGATATAGTAAAAGTTTACGATAAAAATGTCCAAAAATTGAGAAGCCCTATAGCAATTTGACAGGATAATTGTGTCTGCTGAATCTCACATTGAAACATGAGGGCTTAAAGTGTGTGTCTGTGTGTGAGATTTTTAAAAAAAAACTAATGTGCTTTTCTTTTTATTTTTTTGGGACAGAGTCTCACTCTGTCATCCAGGCTGGAGTGCAATGGTGCGATCTTGGCTCACTGCAACCTCCACCTCCCGGGTTCAAGCAATTCTTCTGCCTCAGCCTCCCGAGTAGCTGGGACTACAGGTAGGTGCCACCATGCCTGGCTAATTTTTGTATTTTTAGTAGAGACAGGGTTTCACCATACTGGCCAGGCTGGTCTCGAACACCTGACTTTGTGATCCACCCATCTTGGCCTCCCAAAGTGCTGAGATCATAGGTGTGAGCCACCTCACCTGGCCTAAAAAACTAATATTTTTTTCTACTTTATTTTGCTAGTATTGGTCTGAGGTGGATTGGAAAAGCTTCAGCAACCAGTCTTTGCCACAGAGGGTTTGAGAAGCACAGATTTAAACTATAAAGAATCACTTTCCTGCAGGAAAGCAGCTTGGACACAGCTACTGAGCTGAGTGCTGAGAGAGCGTGGGCTCCGGCCCGTGCGTCCCACCCTGGGACGAATCCGGCGCAGGCTTTTCTGAGAGTGACGTCATACATGTGTCAGGAGCACTAACAAAGTAACTGTCCTCCGACCGATCCTCTGAGGCGTGGAAAAAGGCACAGCCACTGGGGCGTCCACTGAGCAGCGTCTGAAAGTGTGAAAGAAAACGGCACGAACACGCCATGGCAGAGGAGGGGCCGAGAAGACGGCCCGCGCACAGCGCGAGGTAGGGGGCGGCCACTGACGGCAGTGCCAACACGCTTTTGCAGAACAGCATTCGCCAGGAGCAAGTGTTCCTTCCTTCCTTTATTCATCCAGGGTTTGCTGATAACCTACAAGGTGCCGGACAGGTGCCTGGGCGATAGACTGTGTATATTTAAAAAACAGCCTTTGAAACACTGGAACACACGGTTCTGGGCGGATGAGACAGTCCATCTGTGTATGGGAAAACCTAGAACCGTGCGCTCGCAAATGTTACCCGTCACTCTCACCCCTCTGGTCCCAGCCTCGGTGCTAAAAGCCGCCGCCCGTCCCTGCCTGAGGTCTCTCGGGAAGCGCCGGTGGGATTGTGGGCATGTACCTTCTCTTTGGGCTTTCTGATACGGCCTGTGATGTCCTATAGTGAATATGTGGTTTATGAAATTAGACGCAAGATAGGTGCAATTAGCACAGTCTCCATTCGCTGTTAACACGGCGTGCGGCAGGAAGCGTCTGCAGGTCACTGTGATTTTTTTCCAGCACTGCCCAGGGCTTTTGTCCTCAGGGCACCCACCTGCCCACGTGCTCCCCACCCAGCCTGAGCCTGAAATTGGCGTCCCGGCTCCCCTCTGGCACTGCACCCAAAAGCCCAGCTGGAGGTCTCTTTTCTCTGGTCCCTATGCCAGCCCCTGACCCTGCCCTCTCAGGGAGCAGACCCACGGCTCTCCTGCTGCCCTGCAGACCTCATCCTCCAGTTCACTGGCTTCAAGGACCAAGGCCAGAGCACCCCACAGGCCTGTCCCTCCCGCCGAGGCCGCCTGAGTGCCTGGCTTTGCATCCACCTGGCCTCAGCTCCAGCCCCAGCCCTAGACTCCCAGACCCACCTGGCAGTCAGAACGGTCTGGACGCGGAGGATGGGCACTGTACCACTGCTATGCACCCTCCAGGGAGCTCCGGCTGCGCTCGGGCTTAACCCCAACCTCCTTCGGCCAAGGAGGCCTCCAGGACAGGCCCTGACCACCTGTGCCGTCCCTGGGTCCCCGATTGACTGGGCTGAACGTTGGTTAGGCCCTTGCTGCGGGAGGCTTGTGCTGCTCCTTCTTGAGGCTGAGGCAGTCCTCTGAGTTCAGCTTGGACGCCACCTCCAGGAAGCCTCCCTGTTTTTTTCCCTCCATTCCTGAGAGGAGATAAGCCGGTCCTTGTCTGTGCTCATGCAGCCTGCACCTCGCCTACTCTGGGCCCTGCACCGTGGGGGCTGCCTGGCTTCTCTGTCCCCACCAATGGCAATTCTGTGAGGTCACATGAGTCCTGGCCATTGGCACCTGGCACAGAGCCTAGTGTGCAGGGCAACTCTAAATGTTTGTGAATAAATGCTCCGTGTGTGTGCATGTGAACTCGAAATACACAAACTCTTAGATGCTGGGTCCTCTTGTGGGGCTCTGTGTGCTCGACCCCAGGACGCAAGCCCCTCAGAGGAGCTCCCTGGTAAGGGCAGGGCATCTGTGCCAGCGGCTCCTCCTCCCCTCCGGCCCCAGCCTCGGTGCTAAACGCCTCCCCTGCCCCTGCCTGAGATCTCTCAGGAAGCTCTGGGCACTGTGCAGTTTGCGCCTGGCCTGGCCCCTGGCTTGTCACACTGCCAAGTGTCTGATGTCACCTCTTGGCAACAGAACAGTCAGCACCAGGCTGGGTGGCTGTATATTAAAGAGCCACGAACAAACCCTGAGTGGATTGTCTTGGCGAGTTTTTAAGCACTGGCCTCTCTCCCCTCGACCCCACACACGGGCTGGTGGTGAAATCGAAGGAGGCATCACGCTTGGGGTTTTGCTGTATTTCTGTTCTCCGTCCCTCACCTCCAAAACTCAAGTGAATAGGCCAGATGTGGTTGCCACGGCAACCCCCTCTCCTCCAGCAGCTCACGCTGGAGTTTTCAGCTTAATCTTGGAAGTCTCTGGGCACCAGAGTGCTGTTTGGGAGGAGAACAGGGCCATGTGGTGGGGTGGCTCTGCCTCCGCCTGTCTGCTGCCGCCTTCGCTTCCAGGAGCTTAGGAAGTTATGACTGGCGGGGACAGTGCTTTCTGGAGCGGGCAGCCACCTGGCAGAGGGATGAACGGGAGGCCACGGGCTGCTCTCCAGAGCCTGAAGTGGGCCGGGAGTCGGCCCTCCCTCCCCGCAAGGAATCCAGGTCAGTCCTCTCAGCCCCACGGAGGAGGGGAAGGTGCCTCATTATCTCTTTTGGAGATGGACAAAGGGGACCTGCCCAGGGACACCGGGTCAGGGAGAGGCAGAGTTAGGCGTGGACCCAGCCTGTGGCACTCGAGGGCCCCTGGGACCTCCAGGTACACAGACCCTGCCTCACCTGTGACCCTGCTCTGCAAATGCTGACCCTGTCTGGCTGGGCCCAGCAGCCTCCTGAGGCAAGGCCAGTGTGTTGGAGTGACAGCTCCTCCTGTGCTTTGTGTCTGAGGGGCACGTGCCCCGCCTGCAGGCCTTACCATGGATCCATGGGCCACAGGGCCCCTCAGAGCCCCCACTGCCACTGGGTGCAGCTGCCAGCAAGGTGATTCTTCAGAAAGCCGCCCCTGAGTGAGCTGGGTGGGGGTGGTGGCTTTGGGGTGTTGGGGGACGCTCAATTCACCTGCAGTGACACCGAGAGTCAGGCTGCTCTGCACGTGTCGCTCTTTCAATTTAAATTAATCAAAATTCAATACAATTAGACATTGGGCTTCTCAGCTGCGCTGACATTTCGAGGGCGCAAAGGCCACATGTGGCTTGTGGCCGTCCTCTCGGATGGCAGAGACCCAGAGCATTTCTGTCACTGCAGAGAGCTCCGTGGGACAGCAGTGGCTCCCGTGTCTAAGGCCTATGTCAATAGACTCATGCCAGAGCGGGCCCGGGAGGCTGCAACTGGAGTCCGACGGCCCTTGTGGCGGGTCCAGCTCCACCCTGCCTTCAACTGTGCCCCCTCGGACGAGTGCCTCGCCCCTCTGAGTCTTGGGGTCCTCACCTGTGGCGGGGAGAACAGCAGTGTCTTCCTCTGTTGAGGTTGTTCATGTTGCGTTTTCAAGTCAGCTACCACGCCCCTGGTCTCCATCACCGCCCTTCAGGCCATCTTCCCCTTCCTCCGGCCACCTGAGGGGGCTGCTGTTCCTCCTCTACAGATGGAGACACTGAGGCTCAGAGAGGTCAAGGGACTTGCTCAAGGGCAGGCAGAAGCGGAACCTGCCTGCATTTGAGGCTCATGCAGCCAGATGTCACCAGCAGAGCCCGGGGCACGATCAGCCACATGATACAGAGGCTCCCCAGTGGAGCTGGCATCCGGCTTCCAGTCGTCCACCCTGACCCCTTCCCTCCCCACCTCCTCGGCACCACCCTTTATGCGCCTGAGGATGGCAACGTTCTCCCTTTTCATGTCTGTCCCTGGGTAAGTGCGGCCAGTCCAGAGAGATCTGATCCCCGCTTTCCAGCCTGCGAAGCCGCTCAGCCCCAAAGCCTCCAGGACCTGCTCTCTGATCCCAGAGCCCTGGGTGCCGAGCTGAGCTCCTTCCATTGCTCCTGTGCCCAGCCAGACCCATCGTGGCTGCAGGTGGGCAGAGGGCTGCAGATTGCATCTCACAGGCCCCAGAGTTCACAGGACCCTCCGTGGAATTCTGCCACGGCCACCCCCTGGGATGTCATCAAGCTCACCCTAGAATCTCACCCAACATCCGTGACATTTCACGACGCACCCGAACACATTCTCCCAGTCGTTATTTTGGTATTGGTGACTCGGAGGCAATTCCCTGTGAAGCCTGGGAGCCAGGTTACCCGGAGGCGAAAGGCGCTGATGACACCCGGAAGTTCTTGGCTCCGGAAGTTCTATCACTCCTTCCATGCAAGACAGGGAGGTGAGGAGGCAGAGCTGCCCCATGGCATGTTCAGCCCACGAGTGACCCCGGAAATGCCATTACCAGGGTTTGGACGAGGGACAGAAAGGGGCACTTGACCCTCAAGGACACGGCAACTCTGGACTCCCGGGGCTCAGGGCCATGGCCACAGGTGCTCTTGGGGCCTGTCCTGGGGCCACAGACGTGGCTATGAGTGGCCCTCCTCCCGTTTGCTTGGATCCCCCGGATAGCTCTGGCCCCGGGTAAGCAGCGAGGGCTGACAGCCCCACCTTTGTCCCCTTGCTCTTCCATCATCTGCAGGTCCCCAAGCAGGCCTGCGCCACAGCTGCCTCAGCTGCTCTCCAGCTGTTCCCACCTCTCTGAACCTCAGTTTCCTCACCTGTAAAAAGGGTGTGAGGATGGCTAGGACCTTGAGACTTGCTGTGAGAGTCACTTTAGACACTCTCTGTCCACCAGGCTTGTCCCTCCACGCCTCCTTCTGGGGTCCTCCCAGGTATCAGGACACACTTGGAATAAGGACAACGTGGTGGGTTTTTTTTTTTTTTTTTTTTTGGATGAAGTCTTGCTCTCTGTCACCAGGCTGGAGTGCAGTGGTGTGAACTCAGCTCACTGCAACATCTGCCTCCCGGGTTCAAGTGATTCTCCTGCCTCAACCTCCCGAGTAGCTGGGATTGCAGGCACCCGCCACCACACCCAGCTAATTTTTGTAGTTTTAGTAGAGATGGGGTTTTACCATGTTGGCCATGCTGGTCTTGAACTCCCGACCTTGTGATCCGCCCGCCTCGGCCTCCCAAAGTGCTGGGATGACAGGCGTGAAGCCCCGCGCCCGCCGACCCCGGTGTTTTTCGTGCTGTGTGCGTTCGAAGCAGGCTGGATGGTGGCCTTTCGGGAGGCGTCCTTTGTGCCAGCCACTGGAGGCCATGTTGGGCTCTCGTCTTTAGGGGCTCTGGACGCTTGGCTGATTCCAGTGATGCTTGTGTTGTTCATGAAGGTCCTTGACGAGGCTGACTGTGTGCGGTGCAGTCACTGGCGGGCTGCAGTGCTCCCCCCTGAAGCGCGGGTCAGCTGCAGCCTCTGTGACGCGGCATGCCCACTGCTTCAGCTAGCTGCTTTTCTAGAAGGCAGAATCCGAAGCGAGTGCAGGAATTTGATTTCATGCACCCAGAAAACAAAGAAATCAAGATGGTGGGGGTTGGGGACCATCTGTAGTTATGGAGCAAATGTGTTCAGTCAATAAAAATCTAGCTAAGAGACGGTCAGAGTGTGGAAAGTGAAACTGAGAAGCAGTGATGGGGTGTTTGGAAGATCAGCCGCCAGACTCCATGTCTTCTGTTCCCTGGGGGGTTAACCTGGTTAAAGAGGCTCGTTTCCCACCCCAGCCCCGCACCAGCCCCCACTGTCTTCTCTGCAGACTTCTCAATCCATGGTTTAGGCACACACGTCCTCATCCCACTGGGATGCAGGCCTGGGATGTTCCCACACCACCAGAGCCATCCCCTTCCTCAGCGGTGTTCCCCCAACCCTCCTACGACCGTTCCAAGCCCACCTCCCAGGAGGCTGCGATGGAAGCCTGGTGGTCTGGTGAAGGCAGGGGCCAGGCATATCCTGTTCCCCTTGGGCCCCCAGCCCGTGGTGGGTGCTCCAGGGACACTGGTGGGGTGGATGCTGATGTCCGTGGTAAAATTGGGCAGGAAAGTAGCAACAGGTTGTTGAAATGTGTGCCGTCATTATTGTCTTGCAATAAGAACAGTTTCTAACCATCTTGAAATGTGCTTTTCCGTGAACCCCAGCCAAGAGATTTAGTGGGTTTTAAGCATCGATTTTTGACGTATTTTTCAGTGGATAACACAGCAACGTGGGAGCCTTTCACCCCAGTAATGTAAAATGCAATTTTTAAGCCAATAGCACAATTGAAAAACCCTCTCTGAAGTAATCAAGAGTAGCGACAGCCTTTTTTGCTCACTGGAAGGCTGTCATGTTGACTCCGAGGGACTTGAGCAGAAACGCCTGTGTTGGCGGTTCCGGAGGGAAGCGAGCAACAGGACCGGCTCCAGCATCGATCGTTCAAAGGGAGAAAAACTCCACGCTCCCGCTGCAGGAGTCGGGCAAGCCGAGGGTTTCTGCAGCCAGAGGCACTCACTGCGGCTGCTAAATCCACAGTTATTCCCCACGCTCTGGGTCTGAGCGAGGCGGCCGTTCCGGGCCTCCAGCAGCCTTGCTCTCAGCAGAGCTGGCTCTGGCCACAGCTGTTTGCTTTACTGCGGGGTCAAACAGATCGAATCCCCAAACACCAGGATGCCGCCTCAGACAGCTGCACGCTTCCAGCCAGGCCAGGGATCTCTAGGCAGTGGTTTAGGGACAGGCCCCTCCCTGCTGACCTCCAGGGCTTGATTTGGGGTCAGGCAGTGGTTTGGGGCTGGCAGGGGTGGGGCGGTATGTCAAGGCAGTTGTGTCTGGGCATCCAGCGAGGATGTATCTTGTTCCCAGGGCCTTTTTCGTTTTGCTTGGCTTGCGTGGGACAAATGCTTCTGTGGCAAAGGCATCCACATGAAGGCAGTTTCTGGCTCTGAGAGCCTGGTCATGCTGGCTTCCTACCAGGGCCCCTTGCTGGTGTTTCTTTGCCCCTGTCCCTGCAGCTGTGATTTTATGAAAGCAGCACTTCTACTGGGCAGGGTCGGGGGAAGGCAGAGGTGACTCGGGAAGCAGAGGTCAGAGTCAGAGAGGAACTGAAAATGCTGCCAGCTTTGAGCATGGAGGAAGGGGCCGTGAGTCAAGGAAGGCACCTCCAGAACTGGGGAAGTATTCCGCCTCGCCCCTAGATCCTGCGAGGGAGTGCCTGCATTTAGGCCAGCGAGACCCATTTCAGCCTCACTTTCTTCTCTGTAAGGTGACCAGTGTGTGCTGTTTGACGTGACAGGATGTTGGGACCTGTTGTAGCTGCAATGGGAGCAGGAGGACAGTGATCCGGGGGGTCTGGGGTGCACCAGGAGGGAGGGGGTCACGTGATGTGGGCGGGTGGGTAGGGCTAGATCCTTGGACAGACCTCGTCAGATGTTTCTGAGCAGGAACTGGCCTGATACAGATTGAAGGACAGAGGGCTGGCTTGCCGATTGCAAGTGGCATGAGTGGAAGCAGGGGGCCGATGGGGCCATGGCTGTGCCCCGGGAAAGGGGAACCCGGCGGCTATGCCCAGGGGCTGTGGGGGGCTGGTGCGTGGTGCCTTTTAAAGGCCTAGCTCCAAGGGCATCTGGATCGATTGTCTGTGCGGCAGGAGGTTGGAGGGGTTGGGAGGTTTCTGCAAGGACTCCCAGCCCTTTGGCGTCAGCATCCCAGTAATGGGGACTATGGAAGAGCGGGACCGAGCGTGGCTGTGGGGTTGAAGGAGGAACCATGGGTTCTGGCTGTTCCCGTCACTGAGGCACCTGGGAGTTCTCAGGTGGAGGCGT
Organism: Alouatta palliata; assembly: GCA_004027835.1. Classification (NCBI taxonomy): domain Eukaryota; kingdom Metazoa; phylum Chordata; class Mammalia; order Primates; family Atelidae; genus Alouatta; species Alouatta palliata. Next base: position 13,160 of record PVKV010023976.1, read on the forward strand.
CCAAGGGGAGCGAGGGGCTGAGGAAGTCCGGCCTGGGGAAAGTTTTAGATTAGGGAGCCTTTTCAATTAGGTCGTATTTGAAGAGGCAGGGACCAGGTGAGGTGTCCAGGGAGAGAGGATGGCTGAAGACAGAGCCCTGGACACTGCCTTTGTTAGGGAGGCCAAGGAGGGAGGAGGAGCCAGCCAGGGGACTTAGGAGGGGCTGCCACTGAGATCAGAGACAAATCCAGAGAGTTGGGACAAGCCCCTTCTGGTCCCCAATACAGCTGTGATGCCAAGTTCCCTCCCTACAAAGCTGTGACGGTCTCTGGGACGATACACTGTGTTTTCCAGGCATCGCCTGCCAGGACATCTGGCCAGGAGCCGTGTCCTCACCCAGGAGTGGTGGTCCGAGCCAGTTAGGGCCGCGCCTCTGGGCTTTCCAGGAAAGCACTGGAAGGGTGTGTTTTGGGAACGTGATCGTGTCTGGGAGAATGAGTCCTGGTACTTCCTCCCCAGACCTGCGGGAAGGGCACTCGCTGGCCTCACCTCCTGCCAAACGTAGAGCGGCTTACACCCTTCACCCCCCATGAACAGCAAGAAGGAGCGCTGCTGATGCTGGAGGCTCCCACTCCGGACGGCGTTCCACGGGGACCAGGCGTGCTCCTCTTTCTAGTTTTGAAACCCTCGATTCTCCTGGTTCTTTCCTCCATGAGCCTGCAAGTATCTGAGGGCAGGGCCCCGGCCCAGAGAACACAGGGTGATGGGTCCAGGCAGAGAAGCAGGAAATGGAGCTACGGGTTTTCTGATCCCTGCTGTGTGCAGGATGCTGATGGCCATTTCCCCTGGACTCTATCCCGGCAGGCTCAGCATAACTGGAGGATGGCGCATTGCTCTTCCCCCACGTCACAGATGAGGAAATGGAAAGAGGAGGGAGGTGCCTTGGCCAGGCCCACACAGCCAGCCAGTGGTGGAGGGGGCACAGACCCCAGGCTGTCTCGTCCAAAGCCTGGGTGAGAATCCGTGCAGGCAGATGTGGAGGGCGGGCATGTGCAGGACCCTCAGAGCAGAGGAGAGTGAGCAAAGGCGGCTTTCTGCCAGCGTTCGCTCTGTCCAGGTGTGTTAGTTTCAGGGTTTTCCAGGGAAGCAAGACAAGCGGAACCCGTAGGAGACATGTAAAGGAGACCGATTCTCATGGGACTCCGCTCACATGACTGTGGAGGCTGACAGGTCCCACCACAGGCTGCCTGCAGGCTGGAGGCCTGGGAAAGCTGGGGTCCAGTTCCAGTGTGAGTCCAGAAGCCCAAGAAACCAAGGAGCCAGCAGCACACCCCAGGCCAGGGACAGCGGGAGAGCAGTGTCCCAGATCAGGCCAGCAGGCAGGAGGAGAGAGGGCACGCTCCTCCCGCTGCAGCCGTTTCGCTCCATTCAGGCCCTCAAGGATTGGATGAGGCCCACCCGTGCTGGGCAGGGAAAGTGTTTTACTGAGTCCACAGGTGCAGCTGCCAGCCCCATCTGAAAACACCCCACAGACACACCCAGAAACCATGTTTAAACTGGACAGCTTGTGGCCAGTCAAATCGACATAAAACTCGCCACCACACCAGGGCAGCCACCAGCCTTGTTGCTGCAGAGGACTTCACACGCCTTTGCCTGGCCTGTGCTGGGTGCCCAGCCCACAGGCATTCATAGGAGTGTATGTGGGTCAGCCCCTTTGTTCATGGGCGTGTACATGGACCAGCCCCTTTGTTCCTGGGTGTGTACACGGATCAGTGCCTTTGTTCATGGGCATGTACATGGACCAGCCCCTTTGTTCCTGGGTGTGTACCCAGATCAGTGCCTTTGTTCGTGGGCGTGTACATGGACCAGCCCCTTTGCTCATAGATATGTATATAGACCAGTCTCTTTGCTCGTGGGCATGTACACGGACCAGCCCCTTTGTTAGTGTGTGTGTATATGGGCCAGCCCCTGTGATTATGCACTGTGAATCATTCACTCATTGGTTGCTCAGAGGCAGCCTCTCACACCCTGCTGGCCTCCCGCCACCTGCTCTGTCCCCAGGCCGTGCGGCTCAGAGATGAATGTAATACCAGCTTCAGTCAGGCAGCAGCCCTGAGGCCCGGCTCTCACCAGCCCTCTTCCCTAGCACCTGCCCCTGGCCAGGGCCACGGGTCATCTGTCTTCTCTACTTTATTTTTTGGGATCAAGACCCATGGTTCTCCCATTTTATGGTCCCCAGTGTACTATGAGATAAACAATTAAACGAACAAATGGATAAATGTTTGAGAAACAAAACCTAAGTTGGGTGTTTCTTCCCATCCTCACCAATTTGGGTGACCTTGGGCAAGGCTGGGCCTCAGTTTCCCTTCTGGAAACGATGGGTTTGGACTGATGGGTCCCATGGTCCTTCCTGCTGTGCTGTGCTAGGATCGTCCAAAACACAGAAGCAGGAGCAGATACTAACGTGTCCTAGAGGGGTTGGGATTAGATTTGAGGGCTGCTGCCTCCCTGAGCCTCAGCTTCCCCATCCGTGACGTTGGGTCCATCATGGTGCCCCTCCCCAGGCAGAGACCACATCCCTGTGGTCCCCGTTGCCGGTCCTCATAGCTGTTGCCCGGAGCTGCCCTGGGAGGCTCAGGCAGTTCCCGGCCAGATGGCTCCTGCCATCGTCAGACCGGCTTCTGGCAACCCTGTGGCACCCCACAGCCCTCCCCAGCCCCGTGCTTCCTGACGGCTCTTTGCTACCCAGCATCTCTTTAAATATTTAAGCTGGTGTGATGCAATGCTCAGGTTCTGATGGCCTGGTCTGGTGCTCAGACCACAGTAGCAGGCTTTCAAGGCTTCATTTTCATATTTTGTTGGAAGAAAATTGACCCAGAGAGAAAGCTGAAGCTTTTAAGGCATTAAGATGCCGAGAGAAGCTTGGATAGACTCAGCATGAATTTCACTTAAGGGGAAAAAAATGTTTGGTCTCCCAGCTTCCTGGCAGGGTGCTGCCCCCAGCACAGCTGCTGAGGCAGGACAGTGGGCCCAGCTCTTCCACAGTGAGCGCATGATAGCCTGCGATTCAGGGCCACGATGGATCAGGGCTGCCTCGGGCCAAATGGATCCCTAATTGGAGGAAATGAGAGCGCAGGACAGCGCTTTGCAGGCTGTGCCTCTGCAGAGGCTGCTGGGGCCACGAGCTCTCCAGGTTCTTGTGCGTTTTCTCACCAAGGTTGGGGAGGATGGGGCGAGGGCAGGCGTGCCTGGATGGGGACTGCCAGCCCAGGGGCCTGACTTCTGGAGCGGAAGATGGCGCTTTCTTCAGGAGAGAGGCTGGCTCCAAGGAGGGTCCCTGCCCACCTCTTTTCTTCTACGAAATAAGATACGTGTGGCTGATCTGCAGGCTGGTGGGCAGCTCCTGGCTCACCCCATCCCGGCCACTCCCCAGGGACGCCTCAGGGCAAAGCACCATCTGCCTGCGCAATGTTCGCCCTCCCACTCGTCTGCAGCATCATGCGGTCAGAATATCGCGGAGGTCAAGGATGGGAGCTAACGTTGAATAGCACGGAGGTCAAGGATGGGAGCTAACGTTGGAGCATGACCCATCCTGCTGCCTCCCACCAGCCCTGGGACCCTGGCAGGCTGCTAAGCTCCGGGATCTGGTTGTTTCATAGGTAAAACGGGGACAATGATAACAGTTACTTTGTAACATTACTGAAATTCCATGAGCTAATTCATATCAATCAGCACAGTGCCTGGCGTGAAGAAACCACTCAGAAGTTATGTCATGAAATGTGCCAATGAAATGTTTATCGGTAAAAAACACAGCTGCTGCTGAAGATAAAGAGGCTTTGGAGCCTTCCTGGAATGAGAGGGAGAGACCGAAGGTGATCACACACAATCTACCCCCAGCAAGGACATGCCTGCTAATTTGGGAGTATTTAGGGAGGTTCAGGGTCAAGATCGAACCTCGCTTAGCAAATCATTTCTCAAAACATTGCAAACTCATCATGGCAACACGTTTACTGGGATAATGGAAAAAATAGTCCGGAGAGCAAAATGACCCCTCAAAGCCCTTAATGTCCACCTGAACCAACCACAAGTCACCTAAGTGCTCAGTTCTGTAAAATTCTTACCCGTTAATTCAGAAGTTCTAGAGCTGCACGGAGTTCTTTGCAAGCCCCTAAAGGGAGGCTCTTTGAGCAGCACGCGGTCAGACTGTCTCGTGCACATGGACATGCTTGCCATTCAACAGGGCAGTGTATCCTTAACTGTCTTCCACGCTCTCTGAGGCTGGAAACTTCCCGCCAGGAAGGCTGGACTGCGCCTGGCTCCGAGGGGCCCATGCACAGGGGATGACGTGCAGGGGCCCCTGGCCAGCAGAGTGACAGTTCCTCGGTCTCGACACCTTGGCAGTAGGTCTGCTTTAGCTGGTTGTTAATGAGATGATTGCTCTGGCCTGTAAGCAAATTGTACAGCTAACTAATGTGTCTGTAGCTCGGAATTATTTATTGTCCATGATTGCTCTGCCTGGGTTTTCAATACATAATTCATATTTTGGGGAGTAGTTTTTTTTTTTGAACTCTGGGTTGGGAGGAAAAAGCAAGCCTAGAGTCGAGGCTCTGTGTGAATGTTCTGAGCAGGGGGCGGCCGACGAACTGTTTGGGGCTGCGGGCTGTCTACCATCCAGACTGGGCAGTGGTGCTGGTTGGAGGCACCGAGCGGGCTTGAGAGAAGCTTCTGGAGCTCAGAGCTCAGCACTCAGTTTCTTGGGAGAATACTCTGCGTCTCTGGAGGTGAGCTTGCCCTCCTTGGCTCTCCTAAACTTTCTGCCTCCCCGCCGGGACGCCTCCCTCCATGACAGATGAGGCCTACCGAGCAGTGTGGGTCTCCAGCGCAAGGCTGGGGCCCTCTGGTTCTCTCGGGCCTCCCTTGCTCTGAAACGGCTCTATCCAAAGCCGGCTCTGCTCGGGAGGGCAGGCCATGAGAATCCTGGCAGGTCTCATAATCCCATGATTATAAAGCGATCACCGTGGGCAAAAATGCCCTGAAGAGCAAATATAATAAGAAAGGAGGCTTTGAACGAAATCACTACCGAGAGATCAAGGAAAATCGGTTTGGGAGGTTTTCTAGAGGTGGGAGGCGTGCGGCTCACCCTCAATGATAAAAGCCACCAGGGCCCAGCCGCAGCCGCAGGTCTGGGCTGTGAATATCTGCTTCTGCCGTTTGCATCCGGAATTGGTGAAACCTCAGCCTCAGAAGGACAGCGGCCGCCACAAGAGCTCAGCGAGGATGTGAACAATAATATTAGGGGTGAAAAGGATGCGTTCAGGACGGTGAAGCATCGGGGTGAGCGGGAAACGGAGTGTTCGGAATACTAAAGCCTCAGCACTCAGGAGCCACACACAGATGAGCAACGCGAGAGGCCACATCAGATTCCATCAAGACATCTTAATCTCAGCTCTTTTTTCTCTTGCCGGCGAGATGAGCCAGGAGGTGGCGGGGCAGGAGAAAATGGGAGTAATCCTTTAAAGCAGGTGTGTGTGCAGGTGCACGTGTGAGCATGTGTGCACGGAATGTGTGCAGGTGCACGCTCTGTGCATATGTGGTCATGTACATCACGTGTGCATGTGTGTGGTGTGTGCATGTGGGCATGTGTGTGGTGTGTGCATGTGGGCATGTGTGTGCTGTGTGCTTGTGTGTACTGTGTGTGTAGGCATGTGTGTGCTGTGTGCATGTGTGTACTGTGTGTGTGTAGGCATATGTGTGCTGTGTGCATGTGTGTACTGTGTGTGCATGTGGGCACCTGTGTGATGTGTGCACATGTGTAATGTATGTGGGCACGTGTGTGGTGTGTGCACATGTGTACTGTGTGTGCATGTGAGCACCTGTGTGCTGTGTGCAAGTATTGTGTGTGTATGTGTGCATGTGTATACTGTGTATATGTGTGGGCATGTGTGTGGTGTGGGCATGTGTACACTGTGCATGTGGGCACGTGTGTGGTGTGTGCACATGTGTACTGTGTGTATGTGGGCATGTGTGTGATGTGTGCATATGTGCACTGTGAGTGTGGGCACATGTGTGGTGTGTGCATGTGTGTACTGTGTGTGCATGTGAGCACCTGTGCGCTGTGTGCATGTATTTTGTGTGCATGTGTGTACTGTGTGTGCTGTGTGTGTGTAGGCATGTGTGTGGTGTGTGCATGTGTACACTATGCATGTGTGGACACGTGTGTGGTGTGTGCATGTGGGTATGTGTGGTACACGCATGTGTGTGGAGTGGCCATGTGTGGTGTGTGCTTGTGTGCATCTAGCTTTTATTAGAAAATTATATGTTTTTAAAATCAGTTTGAGAGTTTGGCTAAATGAATTGTGTGTGTGAGGGCAGTGTGAACAGGGCGACATGTATTGTGTATATGCCTGTGAGCACGTGTGTGTGCATGTGTGTGGTGTGTGTGGCGTGTGTGGCATGTGTGGTGTTGCTAAGATAATAGAACACACCCATGGCTTCTAAGGATGCTGCCTAGGACTCTGTCCCATAGGAGCACCCAGGGCCCCCTAGTCCACCAGGCACCTGAATGCTCAGCCCGGGTCAGCCAGTCCCTTCACTTAATAGATGGACTTGGTTTCCACACAGGAGACGACAGATGATGTGCACTGAAAGGGACTTCCTTGCCCAGGGGCCCTGGTTCTGCAGCAGCCCTGGCATCATGGGGCTGTTCGTGCCCACGTCTGAGGCTGCGTGCAGCCTTCCTGTGGTGTCTGAGCCCTGGGGAGGGGACCCGGGGGGGGGCCAGTCCACTAGAGGCCAGGGCACTCCCCTGTTGTTATGACCAAAAACGCCTCCAGACACGACCAAGTGTCGCCTTCGGGGAGCCCGTTGCTGGGGTCATGCCCCTGTTCAACCTCAGGCCCCAGACACAGGGCTCCGTTAGTGAGGGGCGGGGAGCTGGGTTTGTCTTCAGCTGGAAGGGAGCATGCAGGTGTCCAGGTGTCCAGCCCTGTGCTGGAAATCACCTTTGAGGCTGTGGGTGACCCTAGAGCCAGAGAAGCCAGGCCCAGCCCTAGGAGCCCAGGACTGTGGGAGGACAGGGTCCTCACTCACTGTTTGGACGTCAGTGCTGTCTCCTCCATCGCAGAGGCCAGTTTTTGTCCCAGTCTGGCCTATCCAGGAGGGCGGATGGACTCTAGTTTCCACCCTCTGCGCCAGCCCTGAGGCTTCGGTGCCCAGGGCCCTCTGTCCCTATTCTGAATCTCTCTCAAGGCCTTCGTTGCTCTTGACTTGAGTCATTCCAAGGGGTAGCAGGAGGAATGCTGGCTCAGAGCAGCCCACAGGAGTTGGGGATGTGTCCACATCTGGGCCACAGTGGCTTCCACGCTGAGCTAGGGCAGGGCTGGACACCACAGTACAGAGTCCTAATGAGTGTCCCGATTCAAAGCAAAGAATAAGACAGTGCCCCGATGAGATGCATTACCCAGTGCACCCTGGCGTGTGGGAGGACTCTGAAGGAGAAAGTCTCCACCCTCATCCAGGCTGGCAGCGACTCTGAATTTGCCTGTCCCTGTCTCTACAGCCAAGACAGACAAGGCCTGGTCTCTGGGTCACCCTGAGAAGTTATCCTGAGCTCTGGAAGCTCTGTGTGGTGGCCCCGCAGCTGCAGCCTCACTGCTGACCCCTGTGCTACCCCGGGACTGCTGCAAGGGAAGGCAGGCCACGCCGACAGGCAGGAAGTTCAGCGGAGAAAGGAAGGCTCCACGTCTCTACAATTTGCTTTGCCGATAATTCCCCTTAGAGTACAGAGGAGCTGAGCCAAGATGTTGGTAGTTAATTCAATAATTAAAAACAAGCACTGCTTTATTTGAGAAGACTCTGTCCTTCCTGGTTCTGTAGCTAGGATGGAGGCTGGGCTGCTGTCAGAGGGGGCTGTGCCTGAAGATGCCAGTCAGGCTCTTGCTTCTAGTGAGACGTTTATTTCAGGGCGAGGGGACGGGGCAGCAATGGGGCTCCTAACATGAGGGAGGAGAGGCTGAGGTGAGACCAGCGACCCCCGGTTGCATTGCTCTTATGAAATCACTGCTGGATGCTAGAGTCTGGGTCTGCTAATGGGATCCCAAGGGGTAAGGACTGTGGATCTGAACCTGGAAGAAGGGTGCTTCCTGGGTCCCTGAGTCCCCCCTACCTCCATGCAGAGGCCGAGTGCAGCTCCAAGACACCTCTAGAGGGATTAAATCTCCCCGCCGGGGGTGCAGCTTACCCACTCATGACTCAGGACACACAGCTCTGGCCCTGGCTAAGACAATTCCCAAGGGACAACGTGAGCACTGTGGGCTGCGCTCGGGCCCCACGGAAGAGTTCTCAGTGGCCTTCATGGAACTGGCGTGCCGTCACCCGGAGTCCCATCCGTTTTTCTTGAATTAGCCCTGAGCTGATCATGCCACGTCTCCTCGCACGGTTATCAATGCGCATGCCTGCCAACTGCGTCTGATGAACCACGTCGGGAGTCCCAGAGGGCCCGGTGGCGGAGCCGGGGAGGGAGGGGTGGTGGCGAAGGAAGGTGGTTGGTCCCAAAGGCCCTGGAAACGGAGCCCTCGTCCTGCAGGAGGGCATCATTCACCTGCCGCCTCCACAGACGTCGCCTCTAAGGAGGCCTCCGGGGCCTGTCAGGGGGTTGGGGGCATCTGAGAGGACCCAGACTTGGATCCCCGGCACCATTGCTGCCTTTTATAGCTCTAGGGGACTAGCTGACCTAGGTGAGAAAATGAGCTTCGCAGAGCCGGGGACAGTGAGAGACAGTAGGTGAGGCTGTGCCTTGAGAGCTGTAATCTGCTCTCAGAACGCCCGTTCCTGGTGGCAAAGCCCAGTGGGTGCAGTGGGAAAAGCACCCGCCAGAGCCGGGGGATAGGGTTTCAGGTCACCCTCCACTGTGAGTCCAAGAGCATGCACATGACTTGAGGGACCTCAGCTGCTGTCCACAAAGTGGGTTCCTGAGGTTCCTGCAGCTCCCAGGGCAGGACAGGGTATGAGGGAAAGGGGGACAGGGGAGTGACAGGCCAGGAGGACAAGAGGGGCAGAGGTCCTCCCAGGGGCTGCTCGAAGGCCCTGCTGCTGGATGTGACTCCGCATGGGCCAAGGTCACAGTCCTTTGCTCAGGGAAGCCTTCACACTGGCTGTACCCCGCCCTGGATGGGGGGGTCCGGGTATGTTACTGCCGGCAGCCATTTGATTGAGCAGTGAGCACCTTGGGGGATGAGCTTATCATTCCGTTGTTCACATAACCAGTGTTTATGAAATCCCAACTGTATACAAGGTCCTGTGCCCAGGGGCAGGAGAGGGAGGCTGTGTGCTGTCCGTGCTGAGATGGACAAGAACACGAGCTCAAGGCTGAGCATCAGAATTCAAGAGAGTGAGCACACCTGCGAGGCGAGGAGAGAGGCCAGTGAGCTCTGGGAGGAGTGAGGGTTCCAACCCGGAGAGCCTTCTCGGAGGAGGAAGCCTGGGAGGGTGGATAAGACTGGGAGACGTGGAGCCATGAAGACCCCGGACCTCTGCTCTGGACAGGGCGGTCAGGAGGTCCCAGCTCCCTCAGTGGGCAGCTCTTTTCTGTTTTGTGTGTAATGTTGAAGTCTCGCCACAAAATTGCTCCCGGTCGGCAGCACCCCAGGGACTGCTCCTTTAAAGATACGTCCATGTGGATGGCGGGATTGGGAGGTATGCATGTGTGCACATGTATGTGTGATTATGCACACATATGCACGGTGTGGGCACAGATGGAGACATGCATGGGTGTGCAGGTGTGTGTGTGTGCAAGCACGTGTGTGTCCACGCGTGTGTGTATGGAGGGAGCAGCCACAGCTCCTGGCTCTGCTCTAGTTTGCACAACCACGACCCTCTCCCTAGCAACCTCCTGGCTTGAGGGACGAGAGGGGCGACAGTGCCACGCCATCTGGTGTTTGGCCTGTGCTCGTGGGCTGGCGCCTGCGCTCTGCTGGTGAGAAGCTGGCGGGAGGTAAGGTGGAGCCACAGAAAATCATGAGTCCTCCAGGATTATTCAAGGTAAGCCCTGTCAGAGGCCCGTGCCCTGAGGACTCCCTGCTGCCCTTCATACCCACACCCGCCTCCCCTGCCTCACCCCTCCTTGGCCCTGGGCACCCACCAACCTGTGCTCTGTCTCTGCAATTTTGTCATGTCAAGAGTATTCTACAGGTGGGCTCCTGCAGGACGCAGGCTTTGGGGACTGGCCCTCCCTGTCCAGCTGGCTCTCCTGGTCTAGCCTGGCTCCCCTGTCCTGCCTGGCTCTCCTTGTCCAGCCTGGCTCCCCGTCCCGCCTGGCTCTCCCCATCCAGCTGGTTCTCCCCGTCCAGCCTTGCTCTCCCTGCCCAGCCTGGCTCTCCCGGTCTAACCTGGCTCCCCTGTCCTGCCTGGCTCTCCTGGTCTAGCCTGGTCCTCCCTGCCCAGCCTGGCTCTCCCCGTCCAGCTGGCTCTCTGGAGATGCGCCCAAGTGTTGCCTTTGTCGACAGCTGGCTCCTTTCCATTGCTGAGCAGATTCTGCACCAACACGTGTGCATGGGCTTTTGTGTGAATGCGAGTTTTCATTTCTCTGGGATGAATGTTCCAGGGTACAATTGCTGGGTTTCGTCGCAGCTGCAGGGGCAGTTTTTACAGGAATTGCTGAACTGTTTTCCAGAGCGGCTGGTGCCCGTCCACACCTACTGGGAACAGCAGAGTGCCCGTATCTGCGTCCTCGAAGCGTTTGGAGCCGTCACGTGCTTACTGGAGTGTTTTGATAGGTGTGTATACTTGCTCTTCCCTCCCCTCTCCGAGCCTCAGTTTCCTCTGCTGCGACATGGTGACACGACTCACCCTGACCGACTCGGGGAGCTCTCACGGAGCCAGCAGCGCCAGTGTCTGGAGGAGTCTGATGCTTTGTCAAAGTACAGTGTAGATAAGGACTTGTTATTATTCCAAGAACCAATCAGCTAGAAATTTGGAGACACAGGTTTTCTGTCTTCCCTTCTGCATTTGGTCATTGAATCCCACAGAGCCCATAAGGAGAGCCTTTGAGGACAGTTGTGTTCTATCTGGACTCAAGCACACCACCCCCAGCCTCTCCAGGGGAAAGTAAGGCAGGCCCTGGAGGCCCTTTTATTTACATAGGAGGAAACCGAGGCTGGGAGGGGCAGAGTGGGCGGCTACGGCTTCGTCCACTCCTGTCCATGCTGAGTGGCACACGAGGGCCCACTGCAGCTCCGTGTGGCTGTGCCCGCCGCCAGGCAGAGGCGATGCCACCAGCACGTGCCCCGCTGTGGATGTGGCCAAGGCTCCCGGGGAGGAGTGTCCCACACACAGCGTCACCACCGTCAGCCTCGGACGCAAGGCCTTTCTTCGCCCATTCTGCAGATGAAAAACTGCAGGCAGAGCAGCTGGTGGGGGTGGGATGGGGAGCAAAATTCCAAGAGGGGCCTTTCTGGCCCCAAAGTGCTCGCTTCTTCCTTTTTCCACTTCAGAGCTCGGCCCTACAGATGCTCAAGAAATACTTCTGGGCCGGGCATGGTGGCTCATGCCTGTAATCCCAGCACTTTGCGAGGCTGAGGCGGGTGGATCACTTGATATCAGGGGTTCGAGACCAGCCTGGCTAGCATGGTGAAACTCCCTCTGTCTCTACTAAAACTACAAAAATTAGCCGGGTGTGGTGGTGAGCACCTGTAATCCCAGCTACTTGAGAGGCTGAGGCAGGAGAATTGCTTGAACCAAGGAGGCAGGGGTTGCAGTGAGCTGAGATCTCGCCACTGCACTCTAGCCTGGGTGACAGAGACAGATTTAGTCTGAAAAAAAAAAAAAAGCTCTTCTGGAAATCATATTAATTAGACTTCCTTTTGGTTTGAGCTGTCAGAAGCACCGTCTGCTTTGGCAGTGAGAGAGGTCACAGCCCTGGAATCGCGTGGCTGTGGGACCCGGGGAAGAGTCTGTGTGTGCCCGGGGAGAGGGGGCTGCTGGGGCCTGGGTGGAGCCGCGGAAGCCAGGATTGGATGGGCTGAACACACTGCTGCTTACTTGAGCCGAATGAGGAATTTTAAAAGAATTCCGATGCCCGCACTGGCCTGTCCTCTGGGAGATGCTCTGAGAATGGGATGTCCGAGGTCCTGGCTCACACAATGCTAGTAAGTGCGCAGGGCGAGGGGAGCTGATAATTAACACACAAATGCGAAAAGCCGCCTGGAATCACTGCAATGCAGAGAACTCTGCCAGGGCGAGGCGGAGTGCACAGGGCTGCACTGTCGGGGCAGGAGTCTCCAAGGAGGAGACATTTGAGCAGCTCCGTGAATGTCAAGGAGACAGTTAAAGCTGGGGAGGTGCGCCCTGGGCACACAGGGGCCCCAGGCTCTGGTAGACGCTCCAAGGGGCGCCCAGCCCTGCAGGGACAGAGGAGAGCCCAGGGAGGCCTGTGCAGGCTGGTAGTGCTCCCTCATGACCTCTTCCTATCCTACGGCGACCCCACTGTGGCCAGGCAGACAATGCGGGCATTGAGGGCTGCCCAACAGCATGACGGCAAGAGGCTGGACCTGAGTGGCCTCTCCCTCAGAGTGGCGCCTGCTGGGGCAGACCTGCCACTCCTCTGCCATTGGGTGTTTTGTTACTTGGCCTTTGGTGCTGACTGCTGCAGACAGGAAAAGGAGCACGAGGGCCTGGAGGCTGGAGCCAAAGCGTGCTGCAGATGTCCCCTCCCACCCCACTCCTGCTCCCAGACCAAGCACCAGGGGCGAGTCAGAAGCCATCAGCCAGTCCCGTGACCCCATCCCTCCACTCCTAGCCTGGGCTGCTCGCCTTGGGAGTGCTGCTTTGCCCGGAGAGAAGGGCCCTGGGTGAGGCTTGAATGACCCAGAAATCCTCCCTCCCAGAGCCTCGGTCTGGTCTGCGGCACCAGGTCTGCTTGGCCTTCTGATCCCCCTCGGGCCGGCCCAGGCCTGGCCCTCCCCGATACCATGGGCTGGGGGAGACTGGGAGTGCCCAGGCAAGGGCAGGGCTTCGGGTCAGGGTGTGACTTTTCTGCCTGTGGGCTGCGGTGCGGAAACGTCACGGCCTCGGTGACTTAAAACCACAGCATTTCTTCCTTCACAGCTCGGGTGCCAGCAGTCTGGGGTCCAGGTGTGGGCCGGCAGCACTCTCCCAAGTTTCCTGCTCCTCCGGCTCCAGGCGCTCCCAGGAGCTCCGTGGTTTGGGGCCTCGTCCCTCCAGCCTCTGCCTCTGTGCTCCTGTTTCGCTTCCTCTGTCCGTCTCTAGCCCGTGCCACCTCTTTCTTAGAAGGCATTTTGAACCCCTGGGATGATCCAGACGAGGCTGCCTCTGAAGACCCCTGACCTAATCGCAGGGCTCGCTGGGTAAGATGACAGGAGGTTTGGGTCCAGGATCAGCACCTGACAATGTCCTTGGGGTCATTCTTCTGGGCATGACCCAGGGAACTCTTCCTCCCCAGTCACCTGTGGGAGAATTAGGAATTGGGGAGCCCTTGGTGAACCTGTGGCCATGGGCACCAGGACAGGAAGAAGGCGGCTTTCTGAGGGTGCCTGTGGTCCATGCTGCCGCTGCTCTAGGGAGGACAGGTCCAGATGAGCAGCTTATGGACTAGAAAGTGCCCATCTTTGGTCAGAAGGATTGTGGGTTTTGTAACTTTCCTGGCCAGACTTCGTCAAGGCCCTGCTGGTCTGCTGGACGCTGATTGATCAAAGATTGATGAAACAGCTCCTCCCTTCACTGAGGCCAGATGCTTGGTTCAAGGATCAAACAGCTGGGCTCTGCCGGGCACTGCTTGGCAGCAGAAGGCGGTGCTTCAAGTCTGCGCAGCCCTTCAAGTCTGAGTGTTTCTTACACCACTGGGGATGCAGGTCTTCCAGTCCTTTCTCTTCAGACCAGCACTGGCAGTGAAGGTGCTGAGGCCAGAGCTGCCCACATGGAGGTGTGTGTGACCGTATACATGTGCTGCGTATATGTGCACCTGTGTCAGGAGCACACAGGTGTGCATGGGCAGGTGTGTGCCCGCACGTGTGAAAGCGTGCATGTTCAAATGTGCATGTGTGCGGCACCAGACGGGCATGTGTGTCTTGTGCAGGTGTCTAGGAACGTGTGTGAGATGCATGGTTCTGTATGTGCACCTGGATGTCCAGGCATGAGCTGTTTTCCATGTGTGCGTGTGTGTGTGTGTGCGTACGTGCATGCATGCATGTGTGTGTGCAAGCATGTGTGTGTGCGCACGTGTGCGTGTGTGTGCACATGTGTGCGTGTGTGTGCACATGTTTGCATGTGTGTGCCTGCATGTGCTTGTGTGTGCCTGTGTGTGCCTGTATGCATGTGCATGTGTGCGTGCCTATGTGCATGTGTGCGTGTGTGCATGCGTGTGTGCATGCATTTGTGCACGTGTGTGATCATGTGTGTGCACATGTGTACATATGTGCATATGTGCATGTGTGTGTGTGTATGTGTGCACCCAGGCTGTGGGTGTGTGAACAGCTGGGAATGAATCCGTGGGAAGTTGGCAGTGTGAGTTCAGGTGTGTTAGAATTTGGTTCCACACCGCTTGGAGCACTGCTCTGTGTTCCTGACACACAGCCCAGGGCCACGCTGCTATGGGAAATTGTGTGGCGCTGACAATTCGATGCGGCACTTAGAAAAGCAGCCTGAGATACTCAGAGAAGTGTCCTGAGGGGCTGGGCCGCTCCCCTGATTAGAGACTTGGCTGGTTTCCTGCACCACAAGGCCGTGTGAGGAGAAGTGCAGGCTTCCCTTCCCTGTAGAACGCCCTCCTGGCCGCCGACTGCTGTCTCGGCTGAGCACAGGGACCCCGTGGGGACAGAGCTGTTATCCGAGGGTCCCCTCACTTGCTATGACAGCTGGCCCAGCTTTCCAGGGCAGACTTTGTTTGCTTTGCCAAAAGTTATCACCAAGAGGAAGGTGGTCTCTGCAGGGCCTGGTGACTGGCTGGTCCCCCTTCGGAAGAGGCCCCGGGATGAGACAGGTTTAGTCCCCATAGTCAAAACCGGCCCAGCCCCCATGCTGTCACCTGGCTCCTGGGCCAGGGGGCACAGGCTTGCTCCTTCTGGAGTGAGGAGACCCTGTGGGGTTCTGTCCAGCGGACACCCAGTCAGTGCCATCTGGATCCCCCACTTCCTGCTGTGCAGGCTGGGATCTGACCTGCTTCCCACATAGCTGCAGGGAAGTCGAGTCCTGGGTCCCAGTTGGCCTGTGAACATGAGTGCTGGGATGTCTTCTCTCTTTGACTCAAGAGGTTTCGAGGGTCACATGAGGGCTTGTGAAGCACCTACTGTGTGCCTGGTGCTTGCGGGAAACTCTCCGCCCAGACGGTCGTGTGACCTCTGTCAGGCGAGCCGAGTCCTACAGCCAGGCTGCTGATTACATGAGGGAGACTCAACTCCAGCTCTCCCTGGCAGCTCCTCCAGGGCTACCCAGCCTGGCTGAGAACACTCACCCTCAGTTTAGGCGCTGGAAGGACCCACAGGCTAGCTGGGTGCGGGCCGGCCCTCCGGGATCCCAGCTGAAGGCTTGCAGTGTCCCGCTGACCTGTGACAGGGGACCAGAGCGAGCATCGTACTTCCTTCACCCGCTCCACCCGGCTTCCTGGGAGAGGACTGCGGAGCCGAGATTGCAGGTCCCCCAGGGACCCAAAGCTGCGGGGTGGCTCTCTTGGAGTTTCACAAGGCGGCGTGTCCTTACAGCTCCTCCTGATGCTGGGTGGTGACAGTCCCTTCTTGACAAGCCTCCAGCTAGGCTCCTCTGAGCCACTGTTCAACTAAGCACCTACTTGGGCCTTGTCGTCAGGAGTCCAGTTTTAGCAAGAATCCTGCTGCGCCAGTTTAGAGAGACTCCCCACCCTCCATATCTGATCACCCTTGATATCTGACCAATGCCTCATCCCCTGTGGTCCCCAGGTGCTGTCTGACCACCTGGCCGGCCTCTCATCCCCCGTGGTCCCCAGGTGCTGTCCGACCACCCTGGTCGGCCTTCGCCAAGAATCTTGTTGGGTCCGTTAAGCCAGAGTCCCTGGCCTCCTGATGGCCTTCAGTGTGGTTTTCCACCAGCTGGCCCCTGGCTCCTTGGCTGTAAATCCCACGGGTCCTCGTATTCTGAGTGGAGCCCAGTTCCCCACGGAGCTGTTTCCCTGCATTGCAATAGTGCCGATCCAGCCTGCAGCTTCTGCCTCAGCTCTGTCCTGCTCTGGCTGTCTTTGGTAGCTGAGCGGGTGTCTGTGGGTGCCCCCGCCCTGGAAATGCCACATGTGCATTTCCATCCCAGCAGCCTCGTCTTCCACAGCTGATGTTGGCAAAGCAATGGGGACACCCCCTCCCCCCACCCAGGGCGGTCCGAGCCTTTGGGATGGGGAGGGGAGAGAATCAACGTTAAACGGCTGCCCCAACTCCTGTCCCAGGGGGTTGTGTGGCCAACAGGACCTGGACGGCCTCAGGGTAGTGAGGGCTGAGGGAAAGCAGGGTCCATAAGCTCCCCTCCTCCTCCTCCCCTCCCTCTTTTCCCCTTTCCCTCCCGCCTTTCCTTCCCCTCACATCCCTTCCCTTCCCTTCTCTCCCCAGAGCTCCAGGAACGGCTCCAGTGTGGCCCAGCTCTCCCTTGGCCTTCCTCGGCCTTCCTGGGCTGCTGCCCCTCTGGAAGCTGAGCCTTCCAGCCTTGGGCGATGCCCTGTGGACGTCCGCCTCGGTAGACACTCAGGCGGGGCAGGGTGAGGCTGGGTGGCAGCAAGAAGGGCGAGGGAAGGGTTTCTGGAGGCTCAGGAGCCATGAGTGCCCTGGGCCTCTTTGACAAGGATGTTGCCCGAAGGTGGCCCGAGGCAGGGGTTGGACACAGCGGTGGCTGCTGTTTTCGAGGCTTGGTTCTAAGCAGGAACCAGCCCCTTGGTTTAGGGGATTTGTGTCGGAGGGTCTGAGGCTGGTTCAGCTGCTGCTGGCCTTGGGAAAGGACTGTCCCCTCTGTGGCTCAGTCTCTGAATCTGTGAAGTGGGGTAAGAACAAACCTTTCCTCACAGGACTGTGATGGGAGCAGATGGAAGGAACGCCCATGGTGCCCTCAAGGACTGGCACAGGGGGCACCCAGGAAGGCTGGACAGTGATTCTCATCACTTTCTCTTCAGTGCCAGTGGCTTTGGCTCCCGGTGGGGTGCCCAAAGCCCTCAGGATAGCGTGGCCACTGTGCTGGGCACCCAGACGCAGCCCTGCAGAGCTCAGGCTGTTGGCCGCTGACTAAAGCTTTGGCATCTCAGGTGTCGGGTGGTGGGCAAGCAGGCCTGTGCCACCGCCAGTGCAGAAACTGCCCAGGGCAATGCGCAGGTAACGGTGTCCAGGCCTCATCCCGAGGGTGCCGGAGAACCCCTCAACATTCCAGGGCTTTGTCTCCCAAAGGAAGGCTGCTCCCGTGGATTCCACCCTTCCAGGCGCACTCAGGGAGCACCTGCCACCCTGGAGCTGGGGACTGCTCCAGGGCTGACCATGGCCGCAGCCTGGGGTAGCAGCCCATCGCTCCTGCCACAGGCAAAGAAAACAGCCGGGCCTCCTGCATGGCACCCACCGCAGAAAGGGGCCCCTTTGTCTCTTGGCGGTGGCCTGTCTCCTGCCCTCCCTGGAGCCCTTGCTCTCGGCCAGGGCTGGGCTGGTGCTCCCCTCCGTCCAGTCCCGGGTTGGAGCAGCCTCCCTCCACGGTCTTTTGGAGGCCACAGGGGTGGACTCCGTCCTCAGAAGTGCTCGGGACCTTGCCTCCCGCCTTAGCTCCTCCCGCCAGGGTTTTCTGCTCGCCTCCACGTAGCTCCCGTTCCGACCTTTGTTGCCCACTGCAGGCTGGGAGTCCCACACTGCAGCTTCTGGGAGAGGCAGAGCTGGAGGGGCTGGGACCCACGGGCGTCTGCAGGGGACATCTGGAGGCCTGGAGCTAATTCCCAACAGCCGGCTCAACATGCCAAAAAGCCTGGTTTGATGAATTTCCAACTTGCCAGCCCCAGGTGGAGCAGAAGAAGGGTTGGAGGAGGCCTGGCTGATTGATCTGTGTTGGTCTCCACCGCGATCGTGTGGCTGGGGGCAGCCTGGGAGACTTGTCACTCTCAGGTTCTGTTTTCCTCTCTTCTCCATTTAATCTTCATTTGACCCCTGGTCGGCTGATTCCTGCATCCCGGGATAGGTGAACCACAACAAAGACACGTGAACAGCTCCTCCCGTGCCCAGCCGTGTGGCCCTTCATGGCAACGTTCACCCTGCACCGGTGTCCCGGGGCCTGGGAGTCAGCCCGCTGCAGACCGCAGGCTCCTCCCCAGAGGCATGGGCATGAGGTCTCAGAGCCTGGCACTGCCAACCCCTTCATCAGGGCTCCATGCAGTGGAGCAGGGCCAGTCCGGCCTGGAGTCAGCGTCACTGATGGCCCTCAGGTTGGACGGCACCTGTGCCACAGGCTGTGGACGGATGGTCCCAGCACGCCCGACACGCCCCTGCACCAGGAGGCATCTTAGCGTGGGGCACTTCCCAGCACACCGGGCCTGGCAGAAGGCTCTCAGAATGTCAGGCCCCTGGCATCCCAGCTCAGAGGCTACCCTAGAGAAAACCAGTCCTGCAGGGTTCACTCCGGCATAACTCCAGCTCTTTACCTGACTTTCCTGACACCAGGAAGGGAGCAAGTGGCCTCCATCAACACTCCTTAAACCCCCGCTCTTCCTCCAGTCTCTTTAGGGGCGATGCTCGATGCCTCTTGTCTGCACCTGGCTTCTTGAAATCAACACAAAACACTCCTGCTTCTCCCTGGCCTCTAACTTCTTCCCACCCCCTAGCCCTGGGGTTTCTTATCCTTGTTAATATTCCTTCCCTTCTGCTAAGTCTGTTTCAAAAAAAAAAACCAAACCAAAACAAACCAGCCTGCCAGCCACGGAACCCCCTTGGAGGGTGGGGAGAGAAACAGCCGCTCCAGTCTCCTGAAGACGCGGGGGAAGCCAGCGGAGGGCGCGCTGCTGGGGATTTGGTGAGGTGCTGCTGCAGGGTGAGGGTGACGCTGAGAGTCCCCTGGGATGTGCTGGGACTCCGGTGGACGGGGTGGAGCTGGCAGCCCCAGGGCTTCTCCATCGCTGGAGGCCTGCGAAGCCTCACATGCCTCAGCGCGGGGCGGGGGGGGGGGGGGGGGGG
>PVKV010023977.1:0-32295 GCA_004027835.1 Alouatta palliata
TATCATACTGAATGGGCAAAAACTAGAAGCATTCCCTTTGAAATCTGGCACTAGACAAGGATGCCCTCTCTCACCACTCCTATTCAATATAGTACTGGAAGTTCTAGCCAGAGCAATCAGGCAAGAAAAAGAAATAAAGGGTATTCAAATAGGAAAGGAGGAAGTCAAATTGTCTCTATTTGCAGATGACATGATTGTACATCTAGAAGACCCCATCATCTCAGCCCCAAATCTCCTGAAACTGATAAGCAACTTCAGCAAAGTCTCAGGATACAAAATCAATGTGCAAAAATCACAAGCATTCCTACACACCAGTAACAGACTTAAAGACAGCCAAATCAAGAACCAACTGCCATTCACAATTGCTACAAAGAGAATAAAATACCTAGGAATACAACTGACAAGGAACGTAAAGGACCTTTTCAAGGAGAACTACAAACCACTGCTCAACGAAATAAGGACACAAACAGATGGAGAAACATTCCATGTTCATGGCTAGGAAGAATCAATATCATGAAAATGGCCATACTGCCCAAAGTAATTTACAGATTCAATGCTATCCCTATCAAGCTACCAATGACCTTCTTCACAGAACTGGAAAAAACCACCTTAAACTTCATATGGAACCAAAAGAGAGCCCACATAGCCAAGTCAGTTCTAATCAAAAAGAACAAAGCTGGGGGCATCACCCTACCGGACTTCAAACTATACTACAAAGCTACAGTAATCAAAACAGCATGGTACTGGTACCAAAACAGAGATATAGACCAATGGAATAGAACAGAGGCCTCTGAGGCCACACAACACATCTACAACCATCTGATCTTTGACAAACCTGACAAAAACAAGCAATGTGGAAAGGAATCCCTGTTTAATAAATGGTGTTGGGAAAACTGGCTAGCCATGTGCAGAAAGCAGAAACTGGACCTCTTCCTGACACCTTACACTAAAATTAACTCCAGATGGGTTAAAGACGTAAACATAAGACCTAACACCACAAAAACCTTAGAAGAAAATCTAGGCAAAAGCATTCAAGACATAGGCGTAGGCAAGGACTTCATGACCAAAACACCAAAAGCATTGGCAACAAAAGCCAAAATAGACAAATGGGACCTAATCAAATTCCACAGTTTCTGCACGGCAAAAGAAACTGTCATTAGAGTGAATCGGCAACCAACAGAATGGGAAAAAATTTTTGCAGTCTACCCATCTGACAAAGGGCTGATATCCAGAATCTACAAAGAACTAAAACAGATTTACAAGAAAAAAACAAGCCCATTCCAAAGTGGGTGAAGGATATGAACAGACACTTTACAAAAGAAGACATACATGAAGCCAACAAACACATGAAAAAATGCTCATCATCACTGGTCATTAGAGAAATGCAAATCAAAACCACATTGAGATACCATCTCATGCCAGTTAGAATGGCAATCATTAAAAAATCTGGAAACAACAGATGCTGGAGAGGAAGTAGAGAAATAGGAACATTTTTACACTGTTGGTAGGAGTGTAAATTAGTTCAACCACTGTGAAAGACAGTGTGGCGATGCCTCAAGGACCTAGAAATAGAAATTCCATTTGACCCAGCAATCCCATTACTGGGTATATATCCAAAGGATTATAAATCATTCTACTATAAGGACACATGCACACGAATGTTCATTGCAGCACAGTTTACAATAGCAAAGACCTGGAACCAACCCAAATGCCCATCAATGATAGACTGGACAAAGAAAATGTGGCACATATACACCATGGAATATTATGCAGCCATCAAAAACGATGAGTTCGCATCCTTTGTAGGGACATGGATGAACCTGGAATCCATCATTCTCAGCAAACTGACACAAGAACAGAAAATCAAGTAGCACATGTTCTCACTCATAGGTGGGTGTTGAATGATGAGAACACATGGACACAGGGAGGGGAGCATCACACACTGGGGTCTGTCGGGGGGAAAAAGGGGAGGGACAGCGGAGGGTGGGTAGTTGGGGAGAGAGAGAATGGGGAAAAATGCCAGATATAGGTGATGGGGAGGAAGGCAACAAATCACACTGCCATGTGTGTACCTATGCAGCAATCTTGCATGTTCTTCACATGTACCCCAAAACCTAAAATGTGATTAAAAAAAAAAAAAGATTTCTTACCACTGGAGAAATAAATTATAAATAAAGAATGCTATGGTGTTAAATTTTAATCTGAAAAAAAAAAAAAAAAAAAAAAAGATTGCTGCCTGTTCCTTCCTCTGGTAGCTTTGTCCCAAAATGGTACCTGCCAGATGTCAGCCATAGCTCTCCTGTATGACGTGTCTCCCAGTTAATATACACAGGGGGTCGGGGAGCCACTTGAGGAGGCAGCCTGTCCGTTACCGGAGGTCAAGCACTGTGCTGTGGGATCCGTTGCTCCCTTCAGGGCTGCTGGGCAGGGACATTTAGGTTTGCTGAAGCTGAACCCACAACCACCCCTTTCCCCAGGTGCTCTGTCCCAGGAAGGTGGGGGCTTTGTGAGTCCCTGAGGCGCTGCTGTCTTTCTTTTCTGAGATGCCCTGCCCAGCAAGAAGGGAATCTACCTGACTGCCTGCCTGCAGAGGCTTCACTGAACTGCCATTCTGGGCTCCGCCCACCTGCTGTGTAAATTTCGTGGTGGCTTTGTTTACACAGGCAATGTTGAAACCGCCTGCTGAAGCCTCAACAATGGCAGGTGCCCCTCCCCACACCAACCTTGAAAGTCCCAGGTCGAGCTCAGGCTGCGATGCTGGTTGTGAGAATTTCAAGCCAGTGGATTTTAGCTTGGCATTGTAGTCGCCAGAGGGAATCTCCTGGTCTGCAGGTTGTGTAGACCGTGGGAAAAGCGCAGTATCTGAGCCGGAGTGCCTGGAAATGTCCCTAATGGCTTCCCTTGGCTGGGAGGGTGAGTTCTCCGGCCCCTTGCACCTCCTGATTGGGCAGTGCCCCACCCTGCTTTGGCTTGCCCTCCTTGGGCTATTCCCATTGTCTAACCAGTCCCAATGAGATGAACCTGGTACCTCAATTGGAAATGTGGAGATCACATGTCTTCCAGCGTGCTCTTGCTGGGAACTGCAGACTAGAGCTGTTCCTATTCGGCCATCTTGGCAGCTGTATCTTTTTTTTTTTTTTAAGTAGAGACAAGGTTTCACCATGTTGGCCAAGCCAGTCTGGAGCTCCTGGCCTCAAGTGATCTGCTCACCTCAGCCTCCCAAAGTGCTAGGATTACAGATGTGAGCCACTGCACCTGACCTAATATTTCTTGTTTTTCAATCCAGGGATAGAACTGTTAAAATCTATGCAAGATGAAGAATCCTTAGAAATCATCTAGCTCACCACCCACCAGAGGAAGAAACTGAGGCCTAGAGATGTTAGGAGACTTCCCTGAGATTGTATAGCGGGCCTTCTGTCTGACTCCTGGCCTGTATTCTTTTCCCTATACCTGATACTTGTTCAGCAGGGCACCCTGCTACCTCCTTCATTTCTTTGCTCATTTATTTTTTTCCACTTCATTTTTGCTCTTCCTGAGGTAATTTACAGTGAGAGGGGAGGAGTAGACTATTTGGAAGAGAGGGCTCTAAAAAAATAATCTCAACACGGACCCCTGGAAGCTCCGTATGGGATGTGGTGTTACATGAAGAAGTCAAGAATTGGATCATGTATCTGTTGACTCTACCTTGCAACTTGACAGTGCCCTCCCATGAGAGAGGGGTTATACTTCCCCCTCCTGGCTTTGGGTTTGGCCCTTTGACTTATTTGGCTGACAAAAAATGAGACAGATGTTACAGTAACAATCAGAAAAAAAAAAAGTTCATTCACAACAGCATCAAAAAGAAGAAAACACTTGGAGGCTACTATGGTTTGGATGTTTGTCTCCTCCAAAAGTCATGTTGAAATTTAATTGCCACTGTAACAGTATTAAGAGGTGAGACCTATAAAAGGTGATCAGTCCTCATGGGTTGGATGATTAATGCCATTATAAAAGGGTGAGTTCAGCCTTTATTTGTTTCTTTGTGCTTCCACCTTTCACCCTGTGAAGACAAAGCTTTCCTCCCTTTTGGAGGATGCGAAGGCAGACTGTGGAAATTACCTGTCTCAGGTATTCTGTTATAGCAGCACAAAATGGACTGAGAGACAAAAATCTTGAACACTGCAAGCTACAAAATACTGCTGAAAGAAATGAAAGAAGATGCGAATTCATGGAAGGACATCTCGTGTTTATGGATTAGGAGACTTAATTCTGTTATGATGTCATTACTCCCTATAGTAATCTACCGATTCAATGCAATCCCTATCAAAACACCAATGATATATTTTGCAAATAGAAAATCTCAACCTAAAGTTTATATTGAAGATCCAAAATCTCAGAATAACCAAACAACCTTGAAAAAGAAGAAGAAACAGGATTCATAGTTCCTGATTTCAAAACGTAGTAATCAAAACAGTACTGTATTGGCATAAAGACAGACATAGAGACCAAAAGAACAGAATAGAGATCAGAAACAGACTTTTAAATATATGGTCAAATGATTTTTGTCAAGGGTGTCAAGACCAGTAATGGGGAAAGGACAGTCTTGCCAACAAATGGTTCTGGGAAACTGGAGAATCCATATGCGAACAAATGACTTAGAGTATGTATAAAAATTAAAATGGATGAAAGACCTAAACCTAAGAGCTGAAAGTATAAAACTCTTACAAAAAAAATCACTGGGGAAAACTTTAATGACTTTGGGTTTGGCAATGATTTCTTAGATATGACACTAAAATATAGGCAACAAAAGAAGAAAATGAAGGGGATTCGACCAAAATTTAAAATCTTTTACACATCATATAACACTATCAAGTGAATGAAAAGGCAACTCCCAGAATGAGAGAAAATATTTGCAAATTATAGATCTGATGAGATTAATATCCAGAATATATGAAGAACTCTTAAAATCTGATAACCACCCAGTTTGGGGAAATGCCCAGATAAGCCAAGGACTTGACCAGACATTTCTTCAAAAGAGATACATGAATGGCCAATAAACACATGAAAAGATGCTCAATTAATCATTAGGAAAATTCAAATGAAAACCACCTTGAGTTACCACTGCATACCCACCAGGATGGCTATTAAAAGAAACCCAAAATATCCATGTTGACAAAGATGTGAAAAAAATGGAGCAGCTGTTGTGGAAAACAGTATGGTGGGACCTTAAAAAATTAAATACAGGATTATCAGATGCTCCAGCAATTCCACTTTAGGGTATATATTCAAAAGAATTGAGAGCAGGAACTTGAAAAGATAATTGTATACCTATGTTCATAGCAGCATTATTCATACTAGCCAAAAGATTTAAACAACCCAAATATCCAACAATGGATGGGTAAACAAAATGTGGTATATACGTATGATGGGATATTATATAGCCTTAAAATAAACGATATTCTGGCATATGCTACAACATGGATGAGGCTTGAAAACATCATGCTAAGTGAAGAAAGTCGGATAAAAGGACAAATATTCTATCATTCCACTTATATGAGGTACCTAGAACAGCCAAATTCATAGAAGCAGAAAGTGGAATCATGGTTACCAGAGGCTGGAAGAAGGGAGGAAGAGGGAGTTCAGAGTTTCAGTTGATGAAAAAATTCTGGAGATAATGGGGATAGCTGCACAACAAGGTAGATGTATGCAGTGGCATCAAGCTGTGCACTTAAAAATAGTTGAAATGATAATTTTATGATCAGCACATTCTCTGAGAGAGTATTTAGGCAGAAAAAGGAATGGTAGCAACCCCTAGGTTGGTCTCTATGGGGGAAGAAGTTACTTATCTGGGAGTCAGAAACCTTAGTCAGCTAAATAAGAGGAATATTTGCACAAAAATTACATTCAGAATCCTCCCACCTTCTTGGAATCAGAGGCCATAGTGAGTAGCCAGGAAACCTCTCTTGGCCCATCCGAGCCTCGGGTCTTCGTTATGTTCCCAGGGCCTCCCAGCTGCTCCTCTTGCAGCTGAGATGAGGGTGGAGATGTTTCCAAGGGCAGGCCTGCCATGGAGGTGGAGTTCTTGGAACTCCACTTAAGACCCAGGAGAAGCAGCAACGAAGTGGTCTTTGAGAAGCTGCCTTCACAGTACAGCCATACCTCATTTTATTGTGCTCTCCTTTCTTGCACTTCATAGATCCTGCATTTGTTACGAATTGAAGGTTTGTGGCAATCCTGTGCTGAATAAGTCTACGGGCATCATTTTCTAACAGCGTGTGCATACTTTGTGTCGAATTTTCAAAACCTTTCATTATCTGTGATGGTTACCTGTGATCAGTGCTCTTTGATGTTACTACTGCAACTGTTTTGGGGTGCCATGAACCATGCCCATATAAAAAGAGGAACTTAATTGATAAATATTGTTTTCTGACTGCTCCACTGAATGGCTATTCGCCCATCTTCCTCCCTCTCCCCTGAGATGCAGCAATATTAAAATTAGGCTAATTAACAACCCTACGGTAGCCTCTAAGTGTTCAAAAGAAAGAAAAAGTTGCACATCTTTCACTTTAAATCAAAAGCTAGAAATGATTAAGCCTAGAGGGGAAGGTATGCCAAAAGCTAAGATAGGTCTCTTGTGCCAAATAGTTAGCCAAGTTGTGAATGCAAAGGAAAAATTCTTGAATGACATTAGAAGAGCCACTCCAGTGAACACAAAAAATTGATAAGTAAAATAGTCTCATTGCTGACATGAAGAAAGTTTTAGTGGTCTGGTTAGACAATCAAACCAGCTACAACATTCCCTTAAGCTAATACCTACTCCAGAGCAAGCCCTAGCTCTCTTCAATTCTATGAAGGCTGAGAAGTGAGGAAGCTGCGGAGGAAAAGTTGGAAACTAGCAGAGGTTGGTTCCTAAGGTTTTAGGAAAGCGGCAGTCTCCCTAACATAAAAGTGCAAGTTAAAGCAAGTCATTCGGAAAATCTAGCTAAGATCACTGACGAAGGTGGCTACGTTAAACACGAGATTTTCAGTGTAGATGAAACACTCTTCTATTGGAAAAAGATGGTATCCAGGACTTTGATAGCTAGAGAGAAGTCAATACCTGGCTTCAAAGCTTCAAAGGACAGGTTGACTCTCTTGTTAGGAGCTGATGCAGCTGGTGACTTTATGGTGAAGCCAATGCTCATCTCTAATTTCGACAAT
This sequence comes from Alouatta palliata, assembly GCA_004027835.1. NCBI lineage: Eukaryota > Metazoa > Chordata > Mammalia > Primates > Atelidae > Alouatta > Alouatta palliata. The sequence continues at coordinate 7,180 of PVKV010023977.1, forward strand.
CCTAGGTTCCTTAAGAATTATGCTACATCTAATCTGCCTGTGCTCTATAAATGGAACAACAAAGCCTGGATGACAGCACATCTGTTTATAGCATGGTTTACAGAATATTTTAAGACCACTTTAGAGACCTACTTCTCAGAGAAAAAGACTTCTTTCAAAATATTACTGATTACTGACAATGCACCTTTCCATCCAAGACCTCTGATGGAGATGTACAAGGAGATTCATGTTTTCATTTCTGCTAACTTAACATCCATTCTGCAGTCCATGGATCAAAGAGTAATTTCAACTTTTAGGTTTCACTCTTTAAGAAACAAATTTTATAATGCGATAGCTGCAATAGATAGTCATTCCTCTAATGGATCTGGGAAAAGTAAATAAAAAATGTTCTGGAAAGCATTCTTCATTCTACATGCCATTAAGAACATTCATGGGAGGAGGTCAAAATACCAACATGAACAAGAATTTGGAAGATGCTGATTCCCACCCTCATGGATGACTTTGAGGGGTTCAATACTTCAGTGTTGAGGAAGTCACTGCAGGGGTAGTAGAAATAACAAGAGAACTAGAAGGAGAAGTAAGCCTGAAGATGTGACCGAACTGCTGCAACATCATAATTAAACTTGAATGGATGAGGAGTTGCTTTTTAGAGATGAGCCAAGAAAGTGATTTCTTGAGATGGAATCTATTCTTGGTGAAGTTGCTGTGAACAGTGTTAAGATGATGTCAAAGAATAAACCTAAAATGTAATTTAAAAAAAAGGCATCTATTAAAAAAAAAAAAAGAATTTAGACTTAATAAAGCAGTGGCAGGGATTGAGAGGATTGGTACCAATTTTGAAAAAAGTTCAACTGTGAATAAAATGGTATCAAACAGCATCACATGCTACAGAGGAATCTTTCAGGAGATGAATCAATTATTGCAGCAAACTTCACTGTTGTCTTTCAAGAAACCACCAGAGTCATTCCAATGTTCAGCAACCATCAGTATCGAGGCAAAACCCTCCAACAGCGAAAAGATTAGACTTGCTTAAGGCTCAGATAATTGTTAGCATTTTTTTTAGCAATGAAGTATTTTAAAATTAAGGCATGTATGTGTGTGTGTGTGTGTGTGTGTGTGTGTGTGTGTGTGTGTGTGTGTGTTTTAGATGTAATGGTGTTGCACACTTAGTGGATTACAATATAGTGTAAATCTAACTTTTACATGCATTGCGAAACAAAAAATATTGTGACTCACTTCATTGCAGTGATCTGTAACTGAACCCAAAGTATCTTGAGAGTATAACTGTAAAGCCTCTGAAACTTACCAGTGCTAAGATCAGTTTTGTGGAAATTTTTTTTTTTTTAATCCTGGTTTTGTTACTTTGAAGGTTATTGACACAGATTCATGACTCTGAAGGAGAACTCTAGGTTTCAACAGGGTTCTCTGGCCTGTTTCCTAATTTGTAAGTGAGAATATTTGATGATGTTAAAGGTTCATTTATGTTCCAATGAAATAATCTTTAAGGTGCTTTTAGGTTCCCAAATTTCTTAACATCATCTCAAACTCATTCTCACCCCTTTTATTCTCTCTCCCAAAAAGCCAAGTGCCAGGGCAAAGTGGACCTATTTAAATCTATATTGCTTGGGTTGATATATAGTGAAACGAAACTCAGCCAATGAATGGGTCATGGAAGAAATGTTATATATGAAGGTTATTTAGGGTCTTCACCCTGGCAGTGGAGCTGGTTCCATTGTCAGTAGTTGGTCCTAGTTTGCAATTTGCTTTTCCCACACTCCAGAAGCTGCCTTATTGTACCCTCTCGGAGATCCCAGCAGCAACTGGCACCTGCCCCCTTTCCCTGCAGAGCTGTCAGTCCCAGTTCCTTGCGGCCTCTCCTCCAAGCTTCTAAATTCCAATAATCCTGAGGGGAAAAAATGGCAGACAGGAGACAGAACGAACCGCAGCTTCTACTCAGATGGATAGAGCAGCATGTGAAGACTCACATTGTGAATTTTTGCTCCAAGAACTACCACAGGAACATACCAGGAAAGCCCAGAGGACCCACGGGCCCTTCCAAGGAAGCAGCTTACCACTGCAGGTGCTGAGACAGCCAAAAGACTGGGAGTGCCCAAAGTGTGAGAGGGTGAAAAGCTGCCCCTGAACGCACATCCTCACTGGGAAGTCTGAAGGTCTAGATGACAGGAGGATTTGACCTTACCTGGAGCTCAAACGAATTTAGAGAGCTCAGAAAAATACAGGGGTAGAAGTAGTAGTGGGAAGAGCCCTATTGACTCTCAGTTCCTGGGGAAATCATTTCTGACTCTGTCTTGCAGAGGTCCTTGGAAAGGGCTGCCAGTGGAATTGGGGAAAGACCACAGGGAGAAGGAAATTTCCAACTGAACTCTGTAACAATTTGGAGTGGATGTGAAGTTTCCTGTACAGAATCCTGGGAAGGGGAGTTAACAGGAAGCACAGCATAGCGGCGGGGGAGGTGTGAAACCTGGCCAAGTTCTCAGCCCTGCTCACTGGCTGCCTGCAAATAAACTCGGTGCTGCTGGTGAGGCATGGCGGGGGTGAGACTGTCCTTTTGGGCTGCATGGGAGCTGGGTGAAGCCTGTCATTGCCAGTTTCCCCCACTTCCCTGGCAACTTGTATGACACAGCAGAGGCAGCCATAATCTCCCTGGGAATATAACTCCATTGGCCCGAGAACCACACCCCAGCCCTACAGCAGTTCCAGCAAGCCCGGTCCAAGGAAATTCTGAGCTCAGACATGCCTAACCCTACCCCAACCTGATAGTCTCTCTCTACCCACCCTGGTAGCTGAAGACAAAGGACTTCAGCTGTTGGGAGATCTATGGCCCTGCCCACTGCCTGAGAAATCCAAACACTTACCCAAGTGACCCTAGGGCAAGCTTTTATCCTCCCTATACTATCACAGCTGATGCTCTCTTGAGAGTGCCATCTCCTGGTTGCAGGCCAACCAACACAAAACCAGCACACTAAACAAAACTATGTAACAACCTTCACAGAGTCCACTTAACTCCCTTGCTACCACCACCAGAGCAGGTGCTGGTGTCCATGGCTGAGAGACCTGAAGACGAATCACATCACAGGACTATTTACAAACACTCCGCAGTACCAGCCAGGAGCCCAGTAGCTCCTCTGGAGGGCTAGACCCAGAAAAGAAATAAAAATCACTGCAGTTCAGCTCTCAGCCCCATCCCTAGGGAAAGTGGAAGAGTACCACATCAAGAGAGTGCCCTTTGGGACAAAAGAATCTGAAGAACAGCCCTTGAGCCCCAGATCTTCCCTCTGACATAGTCCACCCAAATGAAAAGAAACCAAAAAACAATTCTGGTAATATGACAAAACAACACTCCCAAATATCACACTAGCTCAACAGGAATGGCTCCAAGCCAAGAATAAATCTCTGAATTGCCAGAAAAAGAATGCAGAAGGTCAATAATTAAGATACTCAAGGAGGCACCAGAGAAATGTGAATACCAACTTAATTTAAAAAAAAAAAAAGGATACAGGATATGGATAGAAAAATCTGCAGAGAAATAGCATAAATAAAAAACAATCATAACTTCTGGAAATGAAGAACACAGAGAAATGCAAAATATACAGGAAAGTCTCAATAGAATAAAACAAGTAGAAGAAAGAACTTCAGAGCTCAAAGATAAGTCTTTTGAATTAACCCAATCTGACAAAGAAAAAAAGATTAAAACAAAGCCTCCAAGAAGTTTGGCATTATGTTAAAAGATCAAATCTAAGAATAATTGATGTTCCCAAGGAAGAAGACAAAATCTAAATGTTTGGAAAATATCTAAATGTTTAGAGAATAATCGAAGAAAACCTCCCTGGCCTTGCTAGACATTCAAGTACAAGAAGCTCAAAGAACACCCAAGAAATTAATTGCAAAAAGATTGTCTAGGCACATAGTAATCTGGTTATCTAAAGTCAAGACAAAGGAAAAGAACCTGAAAAGTTATGAGGCAAAAGTGTCAGGTAACCTATAAAGAAAAACCTACCCAATTAACAGCAGATTTCTCAGCAGAAACCCTACAAGCTAGAAGTGATTGGGATCCTATCTTTAGCTTCCTTAAACAAAACTATTATCAGCTAAGAATTTTGTATCCAGTGACACTAAGCTTCATATATGAAGGAAAGATAGTCTTTTTCAGACAAACAAATGCTGAGAGAATTCACCACTACCAAGCCAGCATTACAAGAACTGCTAAAAGGAGCTCTAAATCTTGAAACAAATCCTCAAAATATATGAAAATAGAACTTTGTAAAGCATAAACCTCACAGGACTTACAACACAAACAAACACACACACACACATACACATACTCAGAAAACAGCTAGCACAATGAATAGAATAGTACCACACACCTCAATACTAATGTTGAATGTAAATGACCTAAATGTTCCACCTTAAAGATGCAGAACGATGGAATTAATAAGAAATCACCAACCTAGAATCTGCTATTTTCAAGAGACTCACCTAACACATAAAGACTAACACAAACTTAAAGAGGTAGAAAAAAATACCTCATACAAATGGACACCAAAAGTAAGCAGAAGTAGCTATTCTTATACCAGACAAGAGAGACTTTAAAGCAATTGCAGTTAGAAAAGAGAAAGAGGGACATTATATAATGATAAAAGGACTACTCCAAAAGGAAAATATCACAATCCTAAATATATATGCACCTAACACTGGAGTTCCCAAATTTATAAAACAATCAGTACTAGACCTAAGAAATGAGATACATGGCAACACAATAATAGTGGGAACTTCAATAATCCACTGACAGCACTAGACAGGTCCTCAAGACAAAGTCAACAAAGAAACAATAAACTTAAACTATACCCTAGAACGAATGGACTTAACTGATATTTACAGAATCTTCTAACCAACAACTGCAGAATATACACTGTATTCATCAGCACATGGAACAGTCTCCAAGACAGTCTATATTACAGCCCATGAAACAATCTCAGTAAATTTAAGAAAGTCAAAATTATATCAAGTACTCTCTCAGATCACAGTAGAATAAAATTGGAAATCAACTCCAAAAGGAACTTTCAAAACCATGCAAATACATGGAAATTAAATAACCTGCTCCTGTATGATCACTGGATCAACAATGAAATTAAGAGAAATTAAAAAATTCATTCTACTGAACAACAGCGACACAATCTATCAAAACCACTGTGATACAGCAAAGCTGGTGCTAAGAGGAAAGTTCATAGCATTCAATGTCTCCATCAAAATGTCTGAAAGAGCACAAATAGACAATTTTAAGTTACACCTCAAGAAACTTGTGAAACAAGAACAAACCAAACCCAAACCCAAACCCAGCAGCAGAAGTGAAATTGAAACAATAAAATACAATAGATAAAGGAAACAAAAAGCTGGTTCTTGAAAAAGAAAAACAAAACTGATAGACCATTAGTGAGTTAACCAAGAGAAGAAGATTCAAATAAGCTCAGTTAGAAACTAAATGGGAGATGTTATAACTAATACTACAAAAATACAAAACATCATTCAAAGCTACTAGGAACACCTTTACACACACAAACAAGAAAACCTAGAGAAGACAGATAAATTTCTGGAAATATACAACCCTTCTAGATTAAACCAGGAAAAAAAACTCTGAACAGATCAATAACTAGCAGAGAGATTGAAATGTTAATTTAAAAAATTGCCAACAAAAAAGTCCAAGACCAGATGGATTCACAGCTGAATTCTATCAGAAATTCAAAGAAGAGTTGGTACCAATCCTATTGAAATTATTCCAAAAAAATAAAGAGGAGTCCTCCCTAAACCATTCTATGAAGCCAATATCATCCTAATACCAAAACCAGAAAAAGACATAAAGAAAATTACAGATCAGTATCCCTGATGAACATCAATGTAAAAATCCTCAACAAAATACTAGCTAACCAATCCCAACGGCATATCAAAAAGATAATCCACCTTGATCAATTTGGTATCATACGAGGGATGCAGGGATGGTTTAACATCTGCAAGTCAATAAATGTGATACACCCATCATCATTCAATAGATGCAGAAAAAGCACCTGACAAAATCCAGCATTACTTTATGATTAAAACCCTCAGCAAAACTGGCATGGAAGAGATACACCTTAAGGTAGTAAAATCCATCTATGACAGACTCACAGTCAACACTATACTGAATGGGGAAAAGTTCCCCCTGAGAATCAGAACAAGACAAGAATGCCCACTTTTACCACTTATCTTCAACATAGTACTGGAAGTCCTAGCCACAGCAATCAGACAAGAGAAAGAAAGGACATCCAAATCAGTAAAGAGGAAGTCAGCCTGTGGAAAACCCTAAAGACTCCTCCAAAAAGCACCTAGAACTGATAAATGAATCTAGCAAAGTTTCAGGATACAAAATTAACATACACAATTCAGTAGCCCTACTATATAACTACAGCAACAAAGCTGAGAATCAAATCAAGAATGCAACCCTTTTCACAATAGCTGCAAAAAAGTTGAAATACTTAGGAATATACCTAACCAAGGAGGTGAAAGACCTCTACAAGGAAAGCTACAAAACACTGCTGAAAGAAATCATAGATGACACAAATGGAAACACATCCCATGCTCAAAGATGGGTAGAATCAATATTGTGAAAATGACCATACTGACAAAAACAACCTACAAATTCAATGAAATTCCCATCCAAATACCACCATCATTCTACACAGAAATAGAAAAAACAATCCTAAAATTCATATGGAACCAAAAAAGAGCCTGCATAGAAAACCAAGACTAAATAAAAAGAACAAATCTGGAGGTATCACATTACCTGACTTCAAACTATAAGGCAATACTCACCAAAACAGCATTGTACTGGTATAAAAAATAGACACAAAGACTAATGGAACAGAACAGAGAACCCAGAAATACAGCCAAATATTTACAGCCAACTGATCTTCAACAAAAAAACAAAAACATAAAATCAGGAAAGGACACCCTATTCAACAAATGGTGCTGGGATAATAATTGGCAAGCCACATAGAGGAAAATGAAAATGGATCCTCATCTCTCACCTTCTACAAAAATCAACTCAAGATGGATCAAGGACTTAAATCTAAGACCTGAAACCATAAAAATTCTAGACGATAACACTGGAAAAACCCTTCTAGACTTCAGCAAATACTTCATGACCAAGAACCCTAAAGCAAAAGCAATAAAAACAAAGATAAATAGATGGAACCTAATTAAACTAAAAAGCTTCTGAACAGCAAAGGAAATAATCAGCAGAGTAAACAGACAACTCACAGAGTAGGAGAAAATCTTCACAAACTATCCATCTGCTAAGGATTAATATCCAGAATCTACAAGGAACACAAAGAAATCAGCAAAAAACAAAAAACATATAATCCTATCAAAAGGTAGGCTAAGGACATGAATAGACAATTCTCAAAAGAAGACATACAAATGGCCAACACACTTATGAAACAATGCTCAATATCACTATCAGAGAAACAGAAATCAAAACCACAATATGAAATCACCTTACTAGTGCAAGAATGACCATAATCAGCAAATCAAAAAATAATATATGTTGGCAAGGATGTGGTAGAAATGAACACTTTTACACTGCTGGTGGAACTATGGAAAACAGTATGGAGATTCTTTAAAGAACCGAAAATAGCTCTACCATGTAATCCAGCAATCCTCTACTGGGTATCTACCCAGAGGAAAGGAAATCTTTACAAAAAAGAGACACTTGCACATGCATGTTTATAACAGTAGAATTTGCAACTGCAAAATATGGAACCAGCCCAAATGTCCATTTGTGCATTGTGTATACATATGTCCATTTGTATATTGTGTATACATGCATATATATATATATATAGTGTATACATATATATATTGTGTATACATATATTGTGTATACATATATATATATATATATGTATACACACACACCATGAAATACTACTCAGCCGTAAAAAGGAATGAACCAATGGCATTTGCAGCAACCTGGATGGACATGGAGACAATTATTTTAAGTGAAGTAACTCATGAATGGAAAACCAAACATTGTATGTTCTCACTCCTGAGTGGAAGCCAAGCTATGAAGATGCAAAGGCATAAGAATGATACAATGGACTTTGGGGACTCAGAAGGAAGCATGGGAGGGGGATGAGGGATAAAAGACTACACATTGGGTACAGTGTACACTGCTCAGATGATGGGTGTACCAAAACCTCATAAATCAGGCCACTGAAGAACTTATCCATGTAGCCAAACAACATCTGTTCCCCACAAACCTACTGAAATTAATAGAAAAAATAAAAAAGTAATTTCTAATAATCTCAACCTCTTCCCTTTTTCCCTCAGCCCTAGTGATGGTAGCTGCTTTTGGCAGTTGATACCTCTGTGATTGCTCTGTAAGTATCACAGAACTTTTGCAGTTCTCTAATACTTGTTTAACCAAGTCCTATTGAATTCTAGCTGTTAAAAAAAAGGAAGGTTATTTAGGAATGATGATACGGGCAGAGACCAGGGATATACATTAGGAAGGGGAGAGTATTCTGGAAGAAGCAATGTAAGCAAAGGTATAAAGATGAGAAAACTTGTAATTTGGCTGAGAATAAACACTAGTTGACTTGGCTGGACCTTGGGAAACACAGATAAAGCCAGCATTGTGGGTAGGAGTTGAAATGGAAGGGCCTTGAAGGCCAGAATCTGGTCTTTTAGGAATCCTTGAAGATGCCTGAAGAGGGGAAGTGATATGATATAGGCTGGCTTTAGAAGGATCATTAAGGTGGTTCTTTGCAACATGCACTAGCTTGAGAGAGTCTGTATCCATTCAAATGTGGCAAAAAATGAGATATATTTGCAAAAGCAGCTCTGACAGAGTGTGAGGAGGAAAGGGGAAGATATGAAGAAGAGCTAAAGAGTTTGGAACACTAGTGAGACCATTAACAGAAATAGATAAGTCAGGAAGAGAAGCTCTTCCTTATCACCACCCTTCAGAATGGAAAAATGTAGTTTTAATTTTCTTTCATTTAAAGGTTGTGATGGAACACCAAGATGAAAAAATCCATCAAGATGATGAAGATGGAAGGTAAGTTAGAAATAAGAGCTGGAGACACAGATTTGGGGAACTTGTCTTATAGATATGTGTGGACAAAATTATCAATGAAAAGAGATCAGGCCTCAGGACAAAACATTGGAAGAACTCTGGCATTCAGTGATTGAAGAAGGAAGAAGAGATATCAAAGGAGCCTGAGAAGAAATGGTTTGAGAGAGAAGAGGAAAATTGAGACCATGTAATTGAGACATGGAAGTTCAGAAAGAAAAAAATATTAAAGAGGCTAGGTGGCAAATAAGTGGTTAGTAAGAATTGTTGGGATGAATTAATGGTTTCATTTGTTCATAAAAATAACTGACCAAACATATTTTTCTCATAATAATCTCCCTTCCTCTGGTAATATAAAAGGTGAACTTTATTCTGACTCATGTTTAAATGATAAAAACTCCCAAGGTAGTGAAATCAGAAATAAAAGCATTTTGTATAATCAAACAATTACATTCAATGCCATGGACATCTATCTCTCTTTTTAAAAATTATACTTTTTAAGCTCTGGGGTATATGTACAGAATGTGCAGGTTTGTTACATAGGTATACACGTGCCATGGTGGTTTGCTGCATCCATCACCTAGTCATTTACATTAGGTATTTTTCCTAATGCTATCCCCCAATACCCTCACCCACTGCTATCCTTCCCCTAGCTCCCTATCCCCTGACAGGCTCCGGTGTGTGATGTTCCCCTCCCTGTGTCCATGTGTTCTCATTGTTGGACACCTATCTCTTTATATAACTTAGGAAATCATTTATTTCTGGATCTTGAATATTTAGAAGTAGACTAACAACTGGGTTATCATGAAGATAAAGAATTAAAGAAGAGGGTAAGAATGGTTCAAATTTTGCAAGACAGAAACAGAGTAGATCTTGGCCAAAAAACTCTTAAAACAACTTGACTGAGGATTCTAGTTTCCATGAATGGTGAATAACTTAGTTGGACTTATCTTCCTGCAGACAGCAATCATAAAATCTAAACAAAAACAAAACAAACTCCAAGAAACGATTACTACTTGAAAACACTGAAGAATTACCAAAAACAGTGACAGAAACAGGACAGGTATCTAGCCTAGAAACCTGGAAATTTCAACAAGTATACTTTTCCAGCTTGTGGTTTTTTTGTCCGAAAATGGCTTAGGGAGCTGGAAAGCTTATAGCTTCACTGGCTTGTCATTTCAGAGGTCAGAGTCTGGGGCCTGTTAGGATAGCTGGTAATTTTAGGAGCAAGTCACAGAAGAGCAACAAAGGTGATGAACTTCAGATTTATACATAAATTTTATCAGGTCCCAAAACCTGGCCTTCAGAGGGCCTGGCAAAAGAGCAGCAGCTAGAAACTAAAAGAACAGAGTAGAGATTTCAGTTGCTGCCCACTGCAAGGAAGATAGAGGCTAGAGTTTGAGTTAATTGCCTGTTAGACCAAAAATAAATATTCTTCAGAGGAACATAACATAATTCAGAGCCTCTATGATATATCATCTATAATGTTCAAAACCAGTTGACAAGAATCATCAAAAACCACTAGACAAGAAATGAGACCAACATTTCAGCAAAAGAGCTGTCAAAAGAAACCAATCCTGAGACGCTACAAATGCTGCAGTGAGTGGACAGTAACTTTAAGCAGCTATTATATGTTTAAGGACTTAAAGGAAAATACGCTCATAATAAATGAACAGTGTATCAGTAGACAAGTAGAAACTATAAAAACTTCTAGAGCTTAACAGTTTAAAAAATGAAATGAAAAACTTATTAGACAATCTTATCAGAAGATTAGAGATGGCAGGAGTGTCGGTGAACTTTAAGTTCTACAGAAATTATCCATTGTGAAAAACAGAGAAAAAAAATTAAAAAAAAAGAAATACTAAAAAATGGGATAAAAATGTGTGAAATAACTATTTTCAGGTAGTAAACAACAGAAACTAGAAGACTGTGATCCCTGGAAAAAAGGAAACAGACCGAGTGAGCTCTGTGATTTCCCTGGAGGCAAATTGTGAGCTCCAAGGCATGGAAGAGTGTATTTAGTTTTCCAGGGTTGCCATAATAAAGTACCACAAACTGTGTGGCTTTGGCTTGTATAAAATGAATTTATTGTCTCATAGTTCTGGAGGCTAGAAGTTTGAGAGCAAAGTGTTGGCAAAGCTGGTTCCATTTGAGGGCTGTGAGAGAAGAATCTGTTTCATGCCTCTCCTAGTTTGTGGTGGTTTGCTGGCAATCTTGGGTGTACCTTGGCTTGTAGATGCACCCTCTGCTCTGTCTTCATGTTCACATGGTGTTTTGCCTTGTGTGCATGTCTGCATATATCTAAATTTCACTTTTCCATAAGGATACCAGTCATGTTGGATCAGGGTCCACGTGAATGACCTCATCTTAAGTTGATCATCTGCAAAGACCCTATTTCCACATAAGGGCACATCTACCTGTAGGTACTGGGGGTTAGGATTTCAACATCTTTTGTGGGGCTACCATTCAACCCATAACAGAGGGATATCCCAAACAGAGCACAGATCACAATAATCTAGACAAATTGATGAGACAAAGAATAGAGTTTGAAGAGGCAGAGGCAAGTGGGTGCTATTGAGTGGAATTCTGGAGTTGAGGGTGCCACACAGAAAAAGAGCTCCAAAAATCTTCATAAATTCTTCTTGAGATTTTGCCCAGCTAAAGATGTGCATCAGGTTAAAATCTGCAATGTCTAGCAAAGGGCAACCAGGGAGCTGTGAGCTTTATATTTTCCAAACTTCAAATAGGGCTGGAAGGCCTTCGAGTTCTGACCAGCAAGAGTGGAATGTAATTGTTAATCATCCAGGACATTTAGTAGAGACCCCAGAAAGGCCTTAGAGTAAAGGCTACTCTAAATCAGCTCTAACTATGCTAAAAACATCAAATTTAACTTTGAATAACTTAATAGAAGAGAAACCCAACAATCGCTAGAGGAAGACAACACAATCCAGACATTTATTTGATGTAAAATCTGCACTGAGCAGCACATAGCCAAATATTACTTGACAAGTCAAGGAGGAAAATGTAATACATAACTGAGACAAAAATCAGTCAATGGAAACAGTTCCAGAAACGACAAGGATGATGGAATTGGTAGACAAGGATATGAAAACAGAGAGTTAAAATATGTTAAGTATTTAAAGAAAAACATGCACATACTGAGGAAGAAAATGGAAGTCATAGAAAATCAACCGGACCTCTAGAAATGAAATATATTTTCTGAAATAAAAAATTCACTGGATAGGATTAACAGAAGATTAAACACTATAGAAAAAGACCTGTGAAATTGAAGATCTAATAATAGAAATTAGCCAAAGTGAAGCAGAGAGAGAAAAAAGACTAGAAAAAAAAATCAAATGGTCAAATGTATGTTTGATAGGGATGTGATTACATGGGTGTCTGTTACATTTATGCAGTTAAGATGTATTTCAATGTATGTACATTTTACCTAAAAGAATAATTGAGTAGGGACAGAATGGGGCATGAGTGAAAGTACAAATAAGAACGGCAGAAGGTGGTGATGAGGGTGTGGGGTTCTCTATACACCATTCGGTTTATTTTGTATATATGTGAAATTACCCAAAATAAAAAGAACAACAACATTGCTTTTACATACTCTGCCTATTCATTTCTATACATTTTCTAGGAAGTTTTAACAAGTGTAAAATAATTGCTGTACCAGCCAATTTAAAAATATTTCCCCAAATATTTTATAATCTGTCCTACTTAAAAATTCCTGCCGTAGGCTCAGTTTCATTCATGCAGCTCTGCTGAATTCAGAGATGACTTTCATTTGTGCTTGTCACCTTTGCTTCTGACAGCTTCAGACTGGTTGCTGTGTGTGGCAGAATCTGCTAGTCCCTTCATATCTGCCCTCCTCTTAAGAACCTCTCAACTTGAGGTACATAGTTTCTTGGAATAGAGATTTTCTAGCATTCCTTGCAAAAAAGTGTGGAGCATGTGGTTATATTCAGTAGAGAGGGAGAGGGCTGTGCACATCTCCTGAAACCGGTCTTTAAAAGGACTTGTTCCTCTCGCCCTTTCCTCTAACCTGCTGTTGAGAACATGTATGTACAGCAAGCCATCCTGGCCTAGGTGGATATGGGCAACACTCCAGAGATGTCAGAGCAAGAGGAAATTAAGACATTTTGCCTTGGTCTTGGTGTCAGACAAGGCCTGGAACGTCTTCCTCTGGACGGTTACTTGAAACTGGAATACACTTCTGCCTTCTTTAAGCTACTGTTACTGGGGGTCTTTGTTAAAAGTTGCTGAATGTATATCCTAACTACAACAATCCTTATATACCCTCTCAATCCTGAGGCAATGTTCATCTGCTGTAGACGTGACTGTATTTCCCTTCACATCAGGACAGTGACCACAGAGAATGTGCTTCTAGTAATCATGACTATTCATCTTTAATTGAAAACACTTTTAGGAAAGTCTACTTTCAACACTAAAGGGAAAGATCAAAATAAACTAATTATAACCAAAGTAAATGAACAAAATTGTCAGTCACCTGCCTTTTCTGCCATTAATCTGTTTTTCAAGGCTTTCAACTGAATACATAGCCGATTTTGTAAAAATCTGTGTTCAGGATTGGCATTCTCAGCACATGCAGTATAGGGCCCGTGCTTTTATGTACATATTTATGTGTATATCTCTGTGTGTATGCAGTGCTCTCTATGGATTGCCAGCAGCAACAGTCAAAATAAGGAATTTAACATGAATTCCCACTGTGTATGTTCCCAGTGAATAATTATCCATGTTTCACTACTAATGAGAAAACCTGGCTTGTAACAGGGTTCCTTTCTGTCACGGACATTTCTCATTTGTTAAACAAAGTATCCGTCATTTTTTTTTTTTTTTTGGAAGGCAAGCAATCTGTGTATTTACAAGGACACCAGAAAACATGTGCTAATAATGTATTCCACACCTCTGAGAGGCCAAATAACAAACCATTCCTACCCCTCCCTTTTGCTTCAACAAGGAAGTTCACAGTACTTAAGGCAAGGGGCTAGTATCTCTCTTCTCAGTTTCCCTCCCAGCTATGTGCATGCGGAGCATTTCCAAACCTCAACACCCAGCCCAGGAAACAGGCAATCGCAGGCAGTGACGGGTGCTCTCTCCTCCTCAGGCCTCAGCTATTAAAGGGCTTGGGTTAGTGAGGTGGCTGAGGAGGAAGGAGCATTTGGGAAGGCTGCCTAGCTAACTCGAATTCTGACAGCAGAAGGTCTCTCTCTATCAACCTTTCTTAACCAGTCAAAGAAAATATTGCCCTTAGGCCCCATTCCTCCACCTAAAGTGGTTCTAAACTGCATCAAAGCCAGGTGTGATTCACATATGTGGAATGTTTCTTCTCCCTAGTTTCATCTGTTTTTTAAAAAAAATAACTGGAAAGTGAGAAAAGTTTAGAATGGGACACGTGTACCCAATGGGAAAACCAAATTATAATGAAATTGCCTCCTTGAAAAAATTTGTGATTGATTTTATCTTGAATGCCAGAAAAGACATCTCTCCGAAGGGGTCTGACATCCCCATGTACTGATATGAAATAGGGAAGAGGAAGCATTAAAGACCAGGAGGTTCCCTCCTTATTTGCTCCAACCATGACAGAATCAATGCCCTCCAGCAAGGACAGGGCATCGGTCCACATGTAACCTATAATGTGACACTAGTTGACAGCTTTGTTTTTGTCAGATTGACCTCACGGACTTTCTACATCTTTGTCTCTTGATTTTACATTGGCTTCTGTGACTAAACGGCCTGACTCAGGGAAACAGCCTGAGTTTGAAAGGTGAGAAGGACATGGGGGTAGAGAATTGGGAGACCTGGCACCCCGGCTTCACTCCCTTGCATCGGCAGCAGAAGATGCTGGCTGACTTTAAAGTTAGCAGCACAAGGTTGCCTTTGTGGCACCTGCCTCTAAAGAAACTCTGAATTCACAACACAATGGTCATTATATAGTGGATTTTTTGTTGACTCAAAGGGCCAAAAATCACCAAGATTTTTGGCAAGGGGCTTAATTTGTGAGCTTCTTTGTAGGTTAGATCAAGCCAACTCAGGCATTCATTACCTGCCAGTCACTTTGAGTGAGCCACACAGCCAAGGTTCATTTTGATGGGTTCTTAGCCTTAATGAGCAGAAGCAAGAGTTCTGAGTGCACACTTTTTCTCCTCTTCCCTCGCCAGCCAAACAGCTCAGAAAAAGGCACCTGAGCTTGATAAACTGATTGTACAAAGTACAAGCTATAAATGGACTGAACCCAGTTAACGAGGAAGAATGGTCTGAAAAGAATATACAATCTAAAAGAGGAGGAGAAAGAGAAGTACACTGGGAATTTTCACTTATTTAACCGCTTTCTAAAGGAAAAGAAAGCTGTGGCTGATTAGGACATGCTGTGTAAAAGTATGAAAGATGTGACATTATTACTTCATGAGCTGGCTCCAGGCCTGTCAGCATTTTCATTACAATCCTCCATTTTTCACAGAGTTAAACTTACCATAAAAATGATGTGTGTCGGGATGAAACTTGGCACTTGGTGTAGTCAGTCTGGGAGTCCTTTCCTTAATTTAATTTTACAAAACTGGAAAACACTCAGTCCTGTAAACTTTATAGAGGGATCTCCATTCTGCGCGTGGTATATGGTATGTACAAGCCTCACTCTAAGGCCATGGGGTGACTGAGCAAAAGCAGGGAAGTAGTTTCAGTGCCTTTTCTGGCTCCTTACATTTCTGGTTTGACCTTCTCTTGGGTGGCAGAGATGGTCGCTAAAGAGCTTAGAATGAGTGGGAGCTGGCACCAAGCAGCCAGCTAAGAGGAATGATTAATTGATATTGGAAAAACTCAGTTACTTACTCCCATTTGTCAGCTGGACTCTAGAAGGCTGTGGGAGAAGACAAGCAACTTTAATTTTCACTCTGATTTCTGGGACCTCCCAATGAGCTGGTCAAATAACCCGGCCAAGATGATTCCCATGTACATTTGCCCAAAGAAAACTAAGACATTCCTGGAAAAATGGAACTATCGAAGCCCATTTTCCATTCCCCAAACGTCTCTTCACCTCTAGGGTGAGCTTTGGGTTTCCATTGGCAGGGGGTATGCTAATGTCTCTCATGATCCTGGCATCTGGTAGAAGAACATGATATATTTCTCAGCATGAAAAGTAGCTCCATCCAGATTTATGACTTGATTAAGGCCTTGCATTTTCCAAAATGATTGGGTTACTGTGTGGTTATTACCCTCACCCATACCCTAGGACTTGGTTATTCTCTTACAGGTAAAGAAGATGGGATCCCTGCTTCTGATATATATGCACACACATCTATGAAAATATGATTGTACTGTAAGATAGAGTTTGGCCATGTTAAACAACATGCTTCTCCAGGATTGACTGAAACACCTCTAGTAGCAGGCAGGCAGGCTCTAGGAAATTGGCCCAATTTTAAAAATTCACAGTAGTGTTGATCGGAATTCAACCTATCTCACGTGGATAACACACAGAGTTCCCATACATCCTTCTCTGCCAGTAGGCTCTTGGCATAAAACATATCTTTTAAAAACATATCAGCATTTTAAAAAAGTTTTAACATTCTGGGTTTATAAGTTCCTGGTTGACTCTACCCTCAGGCTGCTGGCAGGTGTCACCTGGCCTGCAGGAGGGAAGACCAGGATGACCCTAGGAAGGAGTGGCTGCAGGCTGCCTGGAGCTGAGGAAGGAATTACAATCCACGGATGAGATGGCCTTTTAATGAACTCCAGAATGTGGATCATACTTGGGTCATACCACATTTTAGAGGAGAGTCCTAGGTCAGAAATTTCCCTCTGTGTTTACTTGTCCATCACACTCACCAAGATTAGATTCTGTAAGGAATGAAACTGATGTTTCACATTTGGTCTGAAATAGGACATTATTTTAGGACTTTCAAGGAAGCGCTCTGTAATCAAGGTGCTACTGCTCTGAGAAGAACACAACAGTTTCAGAGGAAAAGCCATGGACTCTGTGAAGATTCTGCTCTTTTGAATAAAATAGCTGTTCTCATCCCTCATCCAGCCAATGGAGAGGTAAGCTAGAAAATATACAGATCAGCTTGAAGGAAAAACAACAGCCAGCAGCAGCTCTGAGCCAGCATGCCTTAGGAACTCAGGCTAAGTTTGGCTCTGATTTTGGGTGAGAGCCTTTGCAAAAAAAAAGCCCTCCACCCCAACACAAAAAAAGATCCTTTGCTCACAGCCCTGTCTACACTCCATTTCATTTCTCTCCCGCTGAACTGAAGCCACAGCATAGCAGCGGATATAAAGAATGACTAATATTCCTAGCAGGTATCCTGGGAGGCCTCACTGGGCACAGCGCAGGGTTCAGCGGCAAGCCACAGGAAGGAGCCACTGCTGACCAGGAATTCCAGGGTGAGCAGCGGGGGTGGAGCTACCGGGGGAACGCGAAGACCTTTCCTGGATTTATTATTTCCACATAAGTCTTCAGGGTCTGGAAGCTCCAGAAACTTCTCAACAAAGGAAAGAAAATAATAAACAATGTGAGGGAAGTGAAGAAGGGGGAGAGTTAAGCTGGTGAGCTAAAGTATGGATGAGAGCCATGGCAAGGGAGGAGGAGGAGTGAGGACTGAGGTGTCTGGAAGGATCCTGCTGGCTCGCTTCGGGGACAAGAATATGCTCTGCCAGGTGATGTCTGGCCTTTGGCAGCCAAGCCCGAAGAGTACATGGTTTTTCAAGGACCTATAAATAGACAGGTCCTACAAAGAGGACGTCAGAAATCCATCCACAGCCCTTACTGGAAACGTCATAGCATCAATGTGACAAGCACCTGAAGGGCAGACAGTAGCTGTCCGAATGCCTGCTATTTGTCTTGCAACCTACATTTCTAGTATTGATTTGTTTTGGCTTCTAATCTTTGGGTGTGGTTCTCAGATTTATCTTGGATTTATATACTCTAGAGATGCCTGTGGAGCATTTAGTGGACTCTCTGATGGCTTAAGGGAGAAGTGGCATGGTTCAGATTCCTGGGCCCAATTCTGGTCTTTCTGAGAATCACCTGGACTTAGGAGCCCTAAAATCAAAGCAGTCTCCTTAGGCAACCTGGGATTCAGGGCAATTTAGGCCTGGAAAAGGCAGAGCACATGCTGTTCTGCTGGGAATGGGTAACTTGATTGAATCAGTTCTTTTGGGGCTTCCCGGTTCTCCATGGCACTCACACTAGATGAAGGTAGAGAGTCGAGAATGGGAAATGCGTATCAAACGAGGGATGTGTATATGATCTCAAATGGAAGTGAGAACGAAAGTTTCCACAGAGCTTCTCAAAGGCATTCCAAGGACAGCAGATTTGAAAGCCCAAATTCAAATTTGGGCTTGGACAGAGCAAGTATGCTTAGCATGAGACAGGAATTATGCCTTTTATCCAGTAACATTACTGGCACCTATATTCTACTTTAAAATGTACAATTAGTATTTTGTTCAAGTTTGCTCTTAGATCCTTCTAAAGACCAAAGCTAAGAAATCCCAGAAAATCAAGTAGGAAAACCAATGTTTTTTTATAATAATAATATTTTTTTCCCCTTAAAATTTATTTCTGGATTATGATGGTAGGGGTGGGAATTGGGAATGGACTGTATTTACAATAAAGTGTTTACATATTGCCATCTGACTCTTCACGCTTGTCAAAAAAAATTATTAAAAACAAAAAAACAAAGTATTCAAAAGATGTTTGTGGTTGTTGGTAAGGAAGGCTAGAGCGGGAGTTGGCAAACTTTTTTTTTTTTTTTAAAGGGCCAGATAGTAAATATTTTAGAATTTGTGAGCCAGATGGTCTCTGTCACAACTACTCAACTCTGCCACTGTAACTTGAGATCAGCCACAGACAATATGTAAACAAATGGGTGTGGCTGTGGCCTGCTAAAATCTCATTTATAAAGGGGTAGTGGCCTAGACTTGGCTGCAGGACTAACCCCTGCTCTAGGGTATGAGATCATTAGAGTTTCTGTATGTTGAGAACAAATGGCCTAGTAAAACCACTAACTGCCTGTGCAAGATATATTTTTACCCCAAAGAAAGCAGCCATTTTCACAAGAGAAGGAGGATGAATTCAATACCATCTTTTCTAATTGAAAGGTTCAACTTGTTACTTTAAAAAATACCAGTGCACATTCATTACAGAATAAAAGCTCACAAAAATATAAAAATTCAAAAATCCCTTAAGTCCCACTTCTCAGAGGTAATTGATCTGACTGTCACTCATTCCAATCACACACAGGCACACACATCATTAGGCAGATTAATAAATCTTGGACAATTTTCTTGTCAATGAATATAGGTCGACATCATTCTTTAAATAGGTAATGGGTGCGCTAACATCTCAGAATCCACCATTATATAATTAATTCGTCCACGTAACAAAAAACCACTTGTACCCCAAAAGCTATTGAAATATAAAAATAAAATCAGTGCTGTTATGAAGCAAAACAAGAATCTTTAATCAACTCTCTATAGAGAATTACATGTTTCCAATTTTTCACTAATATAAACTATGCTGTGGTGAATTTACTAGTACACCCATCTCTGTGACCAAATATCTCCCTAGGTTACATGACTGAAGAAGCATTGATAGCTCAATAGATATTCTTTGAAAATATTGATATACATTGCTAAATTGCCCCCCAGAGATGTTATCCTAATTTATGTTTTGGGCAACAATGCATGATAGTACCTGTTATTTAATTCTTTGATATTTTGGTAGGTAGGCAAAATAACTGCCCCCCTAAAGAAATCCACATCTAGTCCCTAAAACCTATGAATATGCTACCTCACATGACAAAAGGGACTTTGCAGATGTGATTAAGAAAGGATATTGAAATGGGGCATTATCCTCGATTATCCAGGTAGGCCTCATGTCAGCAAAAGCGTCCTTATAATGGGGAAGATAGCTCGTCAGTGGGAAATGTGAAGAGGCTATGCTACCATCCTCGCAGACGGGAGAAGGGCCACAGCCAAGGGATGCAGGTGGCTTTGAGGAACTGGAAAAGATGAATGTATTTCCCTCTAGAGCCTCCAGAAGGAAACAGCTCGGCCAGTCTTGATTTTAGTCCAGTAAGATCTGTTTTGTACTTCTGACCTCTAGAACTCTAACAGAATAAATTTGTGTTGTTTTAAGCCACTAAATCTATGGTAATTTGTTATAGCTGCAATCAGAAAGTAATATAGATTTCATAAACGTTTTTCATCTTTACCAATCTATTTTTGGCAAATAGTATTTCATTTTATTTGCTTTTCTTTAATTATTGATAAGACTGAATTTGTTGTCAACTTTTGATGTACAGCAAGTAGTTAATGTTGCTGGGTAATGCATCTCTTTAAGAATCTGAATAAAGCTTTGGATTCTTTTACCAGAGAAAAGCATATATGCACATATACTAGGGGGCTTATGGAGTCCTCAAAGCTTGTGAACCACAGGTTAAGGACCCATGAACTAGAAAGCAAGAGTGGAAGGGATACCAGTGACAGCATTATCTTATTCAAAGTCACAAAGATAAGACCCGAGAGCCTGTCCCAGCCTGGCAGATAGGTAAGATTTGATGTAAGCAAGCAGGTGGCCAGGAGGTCAGGAATCAGGGATCTGGCCAAGCAGATCCTTCCTGCACTGTGGAGCACAGAGGCTGGGCACTGCTCAGCACCGACTCCTCTTGTTCTCTACCTGTTTCACCCTCTAGCTTCGAAGCCTGGAAGCAATTGGGTTTCTGTTCAGAAATCCTCAGCAATTCCTCATCCTCTTGCCTTCTTTTCTTAAATGATTCAGTTGAAACCCATTAGGTGAGGATAAAGAAGGCAATGTTCATAGGGTGAAGGGGACCCATGGTAGTCCAGAGCGGGACGCTGAGGCTGAGTGGAGTGAAAGCCGCAGTGGTGACCTGAGGAGGGATGTGGAACCTGAGTGAGGTGAGGACAGCATTTGTGTGGGGGTGGGGCAGCAATGGTAGGAGGCTGTTTATACAGAGAGGGTTTGATCAAATAAGAAAGAATGTTAAGGATAGTGGGAGGCAGAGAATTACAAATGTGGAAGAAGAAAAAAGAATAAATCCTGTGGTGTCGGATAAGAGTTGGAGATAGAAGGGAGGACTCATGGCTCACTGTATAGATAAATATAGAAATGATTATGTTAGAGTGTGTGTGTGTGTGTGTGTGTGTGTGTGTGTGTGTGTGTGTGTATGGCTATACATGTATAGATATGTGCATTATTTTTACTTCTGGGTACTAAGAGCAGTGACACATCAGTAGCAATGAACATACTTGATGCTGAGATCTTGGTGTCTAAATACTATATTCTCTAGGGCTGGAGCAGGGAAAGTTCAAGATGAACCTAGAATGTCTTCTTGTGCCAGAAAGTCATAAAAGTAATGAAGTTCTGAAAGAATGCTATGGACATGTCAGAAGATATGAGTCATCTTAAA
This sequence comes from Alouatta palliata, assembly GCA_004027835.1. Lineage (NCBI taxonomy): Eukaryota > Metazoa > Chordata > Mammalia > Primates > Atelidae > Alouatta > Alouatta palliata. The sequence continues at coordinate 28,759 of PVKV010023977.1, forward strand.
GTCATGCTGGCTGCATCTGGGAAATGTTTTACTTTAAAATGCAAGAAGTTAGCATAGCGTAGATTATAGCCCATTGAATAAGACAGGAGGACACAAGTTCACGCAGGTAAGTTCAATGACGAATGAGATATCTACTATAATCCCAGAGCACCTCCTTACAAATGACGTATTAATTCCAAAGGAAGGCTTTGGAACTTAACTTTTACAATGGAAAAGCTAAGAAGATACCACTTCAATCAACCGATTGGCATTAACATCAGCAGTCATGGTATAAAGGAAATCATAGTCATGCAACTGGGTGTGATGAGAAGAGCCCAGCATCGCTCTGTGATATTCTTGCCAAAGGCTTACAACAAAGACTCATTTAATCATGTGGAAACATCAGGCACATCCAAACTGAGGGACGTATTTCAAAATCACAGCCATATCATCTTCAGAAGTGTTAAGGTCATAAAAATCGAGGGAAGCCTGAGGAACTGTTTACATTTGAAGTAGGAGGGACATGACAACTAAATGCAATATGTGATTTGGGATGGAATTCTTTTGCTACTAAAGACATTGTTGGGATAACTGACAAACCTTGAAGGAATATGCACCGGGTGATGAGGTATATGTCCGCAACTTACTCTCGAATGAATGAGGTAGAAAAAATTCCTCATATTCCAATTCCAACTCCTTTGTAAAACTGAAGTTATTTCAAAACAATAGTATGTTAAAGAAGAAAGAAACTCGAATCCCAAATCAAGAAGTAGAACATGTGAAAAGAGAGGAAAAAGCCGCTGAGACCTCAGGATTTGGAGGATCAGGAAGGTGATAAACATGAGCACCCAAGGTGAAATTGCTGATGGCTCAGAAAAATGTGGTTGTTCCACAGTTCCTTGAACAAGTTCCATGACTTTTGAAAATGCTTCCTACTTTCTCCAACCAGCTTTTGTTCTGAAAAGAAGTGTCTTCTCTATCCATTAAATACTACAGACAACTCAAAGTATGTAGCCCAATAGCTTTGTTTTATTTGAATGCTGTATTCTTCTCGCATTAAAAAAAATCCTTGAGCCAGCCACGTTAGCTTATGACTGTAATCCCAGCACTTTGGGAGGCTGAGGCAGGATGACTGCTTGAGGTCAGGAGTTCGAGACCAGCTTGGCCAACATGATGAAACCCTCTCTCTACTAAAAATGTAAAAATTAGTCAGGTGTGGTGGTGCAAGCCTGTAATCCCAGCTACTCAGGAGGCTGAGGCACAAGAATTGCTTGAACCCGGGAGGTGGAGGTTGCAGTGAGCTGAGATCTTGCCACTGCTCTCCAGCCTGGGTGACAGAGTGAGACTCCACCTCAAAAAAAAAAAAAAAAAAAAAAGAAATCCTTCTTATCATTTGGCAAAAACCAGTTTATCATTGCTATGTCAACCATAAAACTAAAAAACTAAAAATTCTTTAAAATTTAGTTAGCCAAATCATAATCATCTGAATTAGCAATACTTATTCATGAATCAAAAAATCATTTCATAATCAAGTTTTGTATAAAAGATGTTTAGATCCTGAAAAAAGAGTTGTAATAATTGCTTAACAAAAGCATTGTTTTCCTTTACTTTTACTCTAATTTAACTTTTTATAATATTTTTCTCTCTGCAGTTATACCATGTTTGACAAAACTGTAGTGTGCTTAGCAGAAGCTCTTCATTCAAATCTCTATCTCTCTGATATGCATCTTATGAACCATCATGAACCAGTTTCTCAACTGTGTCTTTCAGTGAGAATCTGAGATGCCAGGAAAGTTCATTAATATAGAGAACAACAGGATTACAGGGAAAAGAATTAAGAGGAGGTGCAGTTTTTACTGTGGATGTAAGAATGCCATGGTCATTTTCTCCTGGGCCTAAATTCTTTTTCTGGCATCAGGAAGCTGGCAGGACATCAGACGCACAGGCTTGTGCTGGTTTATCTCTCTCGATACCACTTCAAAGAGTCACACATTACACACAATGGTCCCTGCCAGATTCTAGAAAGGTCCTTGAATGAATTTTTGGACTTATCTCCTTGGCAACAAAATGTACAGGGAACTCATTATTTTGAAGCAGGCACTGCCGACAGAGAAATGAAGAATTCCATAATCATAATAGCTTTTCACATAAAAAAGTTCTTGATAGAATGATGTTTTATGAGCTAAACTGGTCTTTCTACATACTTTCAGAGATAAAGTATTAAAGGTGAAGGATAAAAGAGTTTGAACTCTTGAACAGATATAGATGTATTACTATGTTATGTTTCTAGGGCAGGAATACAATTATCATCATCATCATTTTCTCCTTTGGCCTAACCTGCCTCTGGCCTAATCTATTTTGTAAGATTTGCTTTGATAGGTTACCATGTGTAGGGAACAGCAGATGGTCAGCAAAACCACCGTCCCCTTTCTTTTTTTTACAGTTTTTCAAAAAGGGCAGGAATCTTTTTCTATCTTCAGGAATGTTACCTATAACCCTAGCACAGGGATGTCCTGGCAAAATGTTTCTCCTGGAATGCTCATGAAAACATTTACACAAAAACCTCAAGCCCAACTATACCATTGTGTTCCTTAATGGGATTTTAATGGTGCCAAGATATGATTCTGGCTCATTTTCCCTACCTTCTTTCTACCAGCAAAGGGAGGTTGTTTTCCAAGTCATTGTGTTTCTGAGTCTCTGTGGAACGGGAGACCCGCATCTGTAAGCTCTGTGACGGACAAGGTATCAGAATTCTTGGCACAGAGTAGATGTGCAAAAGAATATTTGTGGAAGTGAATCAGGTTCCCAATCCTAATTCACCTTAGGTTCCCACTCAGAGAGGCATCTATTTCCAAAGACCTAATTCAACCAGATCCAAAACAATTTACAACTGTAACCTTTGCTAATAATTTTATATCCTTTGGAGAGTATGAGATTGCATTTTGAGAACAGATTTAATGATTCCTATGGATTCATGACAGTCATGATAATATGGTCCATGTCACTAAAAAATTGTTTGAGAGTTGACTGACACTTTCTATGTTCTTTCTCCCCCTACTCAGTTTACAAGATTCAGAGACTTATTATGTTAATTTCTAGAGCCCATCTATTCACTTTCTCTTTTCTCTAGCTCTTTCTTTCTGCCCTCTCTCCTCCCTCCTTTGCACCGTGCCTCTGCTACTGACATCTCTAGCATCCATTCTATTCATCTATTCTTCAATAGTCAAGAAATAAACTTGATTCAAAATTTGAAAGGTACCAAGAGGAAATGTGTGAAAAGTCTTCCTCACATCCATCTCCCTCAACTACCTGGTTCCTCTTCTCATAGGCAACCAGTGTTCCAAGTTTCTTGTGTATCTGTTAGATATAGAAACCATCATTCTCAGCAAACTGACACAAGAACAGAAAATCAAACACCGCATATTCTCACTCATAGGCGGGTGTTGAACAATGCGAACACATGGACACAGGGAGGGGAGCATCTCACACTGGGGTCTGTCGGGGGGGAAAAGGGGGAGGGACAGCGGGGGGTGGGGAGTTGGGGAGGGATAGCATGGG
>PVKV010023978.1:0-32263 GCA_004027835.1 Alouatta palliata
ATATTGGCCCCCACTCTCTTCTGGCTTGTAGGGTTTCTGCTGAGAGATCTGCTGTGAGTCTGATGGGCTTCCCTTTGTGGGTAACCTGACCTTTCTCTCTGGCTGCCCTTAGCATTTTCTCCTTCATTTCAACCCTGGTGAATCTGACGATTATGTGCCTTGGGGTTGCTCTTCTTGAGAAATATCTTTGTGGTGTTCTCTGTATTTCCTGGACTTTAATATTGACCTGCCTTGCTAGGTTGGGAAAGTTTTCCTGGATAATATCCTGAAGAGTATTTTCCAGCTTGGATTCATTCTCTCCGTCACATACACCTATCAAACGTAGATTAGGTCTTTTCACATAGTCCCACATTTCTTGGAGACTTTGTTCATTCCTTTTTACCCTTTTTTCTCTAATCTTGCCGTCTCGTTTTATTTCATTGAGTTGACCTTCGACCTCTGATACCCTTTCTTCTGCTTGGTCAATTCGGCTATTGAAACTTGTGTATGCTTCTCGAAATTCTAGTGCTATGTTTTTTAACTCCATCAAGTCAATTATGTTCTCTAAGCTTGTTATTCTAGTTACTCTATTTTGTCTAACCTTTTGTTTAACTCATTCTCCATCCTGTTTTGTTCCCTTGCTAGTGAGGGTTTGTGATCCCTTGGAGGAGGAGAGGCATCCTGGTGTTTGATGATTTCATCCTTTTTGCACTGGTTTCTTCCCATCTTCCTGGATTTATCTACCTTTGGTCTTTGAAGTTGGTGATTTGGGACGGTGTCCCTGAGTGGACGTCCTTTCTGTTGATATTGAAGCTATTTCTTTTTATTTTTTAGTTTTCCTTCTAACAGGCCCCTCTGCCGTAGGACTGCCAGAGGTCCACTCTAGACCTTGCTTGCCCGGGAATCACCTGCAGGGGCTGCAGAACAGCAAGGGTTGCTGCCTGTTCTTTCCTCTGGTAGCTTTGTCCCAGAAGGGTATTCGCCAGATGTCAGCCAGAACTCTCCTGTATGAGGCGTCTTTTTGGATATATGGGGGTCAGGGAGCCGCTTCAGGAGGCAGTCTGTCCCTTATTGGAGCTCAAGTGCTGTGCTGGGAGCTCCATTGCTCCCTTTAGGGCTGCTGCGGAGGGACGCTTGAGTCTGCTGCAGCGGAACTCACAGTTGCCCCTTTTCCCAGGTGCCCTGTCCTGGGAAGGTGGGGTTTTATTTATAAGTCCCTGACGTGCTGCTGCCTTTTTTTTTGGAGATGCCCTGCCTAGCAAGAAGAGAGTCTAGTCAGTGTGCCTGCAGAAGTGCTGTTGGGCTGCCACGGGCTCAGTCCAGCTGCTGTGTGAGCTTTCTCTGGCTTTTGTTTACACAGGTAAGATTAGAACCGCCTTGGTAATGGCAGACGCCTTTCTCTGCAACAAGCTTCATTGTCCTGGGTGGAACTCCAGCTGATGTGCTGGCTGGGAAACTCTCAAGCCGGAGGGCACATCTTGGTGGGGGTGGGACCCGCCAAGCATATCAGTTGGCTCCCTGCTTTTAGCTCCCCCCTCTTTCTGGGGAGTGGGAAGCTGTGTCTCGCAGGAACTCCAGGTTCCAGCAAAAACGTCCGCCCAGATTTGCGCTGACAGCCCACGGCGTCGGAGCGACTGCTCAGATCTGTGTTGGTAACTTAACGGCCCTTAGCCCAGCGGGGATCTCCTGGTCTGTGGGTTGTAAAGACCTCGGGAGAAGCGCAGTATCTGAACCGGAGTGCTGGAGCGGGAAAGTCCCTGATGGCCTCAGTAGGAGGGGAGTCCTCTGGCCAGTTGCACTTGCCGGGTGAGGCAGTGCCCCGCCCTGCTTTGGTTTGCCCTCCTTGGGCTACACCCACCTCCAACCAGTCCCTTGGAGATGAACCTGGTGCCTCGATTGGAAGTGCGGAGGTCACTCGTCTTCTGTGTGGCTCTCGCCGGGAACTGCAATCTGGAACTGTTCCTATTCCGCCATCTTGGTGGAAGTCGTACCATTAGGTTTTAACCTAGGTCTTTTTTTTTTTTTTTTTTTTTTTTTTACCTAGGTCTTTATTTGCAGATGGTTTTACTCTTCAGTGTTTATTAAACTTCACCGATGCAGTTTGAGCCTCAGTCATCTTAGAGATTTTCCTGGATTAACTGCTTTGTAGTACAATCTAGAATTTTTAGTCTTCCATTTGTTTCTTGAACTAATCGAGTAGATTGAAGGAAGAGTTAACTGTAAGGGTAGGAAGAAGCGTGGCTCAGGATGAAGGGTGCATTTTGACAAGTACTCTCCTGCTCTTTGCCTTCTTTTTTGTTGCTGGTTCTGTCTGATTAAAGGTTCCGGTCTGTATCTAAGTACTACACAGTTTGTTTTGATTTGAGACTGATGTCACTCTGTCACCCAGGCTGGAGTGCAATGGTTCATTCTTGGCTCACTGCAACCTTTGCCTCCTGGGTTCAAGCAGTTCTCCTGCCCCAGCCTCCCGAGTAGCTGAGATTACAGCCACCTGTCACCACGCCTGGCTAATTTTTTTTTTATTTTTAGTAGAGGTGGGATTTCATCATGTTGGCCAGGCTGGTTTTGAACTCCTGACCTCATGTGACCCGCCCACCTCCGCCTCCCAAAGTGCTGGGATTACAGGCATGAGGTACCGCACCCAGCCAATACATCGTTTTTTTGTTTTTTTTATTTTTGAGACGAAATTTCTGCTCTTGTTGCCTAGGCTGGAGTACAATGGTGCAGTCTTGGCTCACCACATTCTCTACCTCAAGGGTTCAAGCAATTCTCCTGCCTCAGCCTCCCGAGTAGCTGGGATTACAGGCATATGCCCTCAAGCCTGGCTAATTTTTTGTATTTTTAATTGAGACAGGGTTTTACCATGTTATCCAGGATGGTCTGGAACTTCTGACCTCAGGTGATCTACCTGCCTCAGCCTCCCAAAATGCTGGGATTACAGGCATGAGCCACCATTCCCAGCCTGAATACATAGTTTTTAAATTTTGATTTATTTATTTAGAGACGGAGTCTTACTCTTGTTGCCCAGGCTGGGGTGCAGTGGCACGATCTTGGCTCACTGCAACCTCCGCCTCCTGGTTTCCGGCGATTCTACTGCCTTAGTCTCCTGAGTAGCTGGGATTACAGGAGCGCACCACCATACCTGGGTAATTTTTTGTAGTTTTAGTAGAGATGGGGTTTCACCATGTTGACCAGGGTGGTCACAAACACCTGACCTCAAGTGCTCTACCCGCCTTGGCCTCCCAAAGTGCTAGGATTCCGGGAGTGAGCCACTGCGCCCGGCCACAAGTTCGCTTCTTTACCATCGTAGTCTTGGTTTCTAAAGTGTTACATTAACTATTTTCAAATCACTATTGTAAAATGGCAAACGATATGTAATAATTTAGGTACAATTTTAGAAATTGATACACATGTTTATGGAGAAACAGATTTGTAAAATTGTAGCCTGTGGTTATGTCATTAGTTGTAGGAGATAGATAGATAGATAGATACATAGATATAGGCATGTGCCACCACGTCCGGCTAATTTAGTAGAGACAGGGTTTCTCCATGTTGGCCAGGCTGGTATCAAACTCCTAACCTCAAGTGGTCTGCCTGTCTCAGCCTCCGAAAGTGCTGGGATTACAGGTGTGAGCCACCACGCCCAGCTACAGTTAATTACAGAGGTTTAGTAATGTTGCCTATGGTCTGGTTATTTAGCTAAGAAGTTACAGAGCTGAGTTAAACACGACCCTGTTTCCCAGCCTCACACATATCCGTTTAATTCCTGGATCTCATCAATTATCAAATACTTTTGTCTGTCTCATCTGCCTCTTAAATGCCTACTGTGGAGAATGTATTTTAATAGTTTTCTGGATTAAAATAATCATGCTCCTTCCTCCTTTAAAATGAATGGTTTCCTTTATGACAGTGTTTTGAATCATGGGAGTAAAGGCCAAGTTAGGTTAAGGTATAAACTCTGAAGCTTAACACAGCTTCCCCAGTCTTGACATCACAATGCTGTGTTTCAACCAATTATTCTTTGCTTTTCGCTTCTAAGCTTGCTTTCACATGCTGTTGAATGGAAAAAGCAAGTTGGAGGCAATAATACAGTATGTGAAAAAATACTTTATTTCCTATGGTATATACATTTGTGGGTTTGTGTTTTTAAGGTCTGGAGATTTGTCTTGGGGAGCTAGACTACAGAATACTTAGAAATGTAAGATAAAACTTTTTTTTTTTTGAGACAGCGTCTCTGTCACCCAGGCTGGAGTGCAGTGCCATGATCTTGGTTCCTGCAGCCTTCACCTCCCGGAATCAAGTGATTCTCATGCCTAACCTCTCAAGTAGTTGGGACTACAGGCATGTCCCACCAGGCCTGGCTAATTTTTGTATTTTTAGTAGAGACGAGGTTTCACTGTGTTGGCCAGGCTGGTCTTGAACTCCTGACCTCATGTGATCTGTGTGTCTTGGCCTCCCAAAGTGCTGGGATTATAGATAACAGTCACCATGCCCAGCCAAATATAATTTCCTGTTAAATGCATAAATGAGCAAAGAAGAGAAGAGATTAAAAGTGAAAACCCCAAAGTTTTGTCTGCCTTCAATCTAGACAATACAGCAATAATGCATATAAAGTATCTTTAAAATATATAAAAAGAATTGAAAATGTGAGAAAAGGGAACAAAATAGACTTAACCAAGACCAGTATAAAGTAGTGACACACTTGGTAAATTAATTCAGAGCAGTCTTCCACTGAAGACTAGAAAGTAAGCAGAGAGATAAAACATCTGCTTGAAGGCACTGGAGACCTAAGAAAATGGTGAAGACCTCATGGGCCAGCATTTGGTGGAGGACTCAGGTTTCAGGGATGTAAGTCCACATTCAGTGTGGCTTTTATTTTGCAGTTGTTCGCCAAGATCAGAGAGGCTTATGGTCTGGTTCTTCTGGTAGTCTCACTTGGACTAAAGGATGTGATTTGGAGTCATCTGCCAAGAAATTAGGACTCCCCCAAAAGGATATACCCCAGGAATAAGGATCAACCAGATTGAATTGTTTCTTCAAACAGTTTTACAAATATATGCAGCAAATAACTGGTTTTGCAAGAGACAAAACTACATGAAGTCAAGGTGTGGTGTGCGCCTGTAGTCCCAGCTACTAGGAGGCTGATGGAGGACTGCTTGAGTGCAGGGAGGCTGCAGTGAGCTGATTGCCTTACTGTACTCTGGCCTGGGCAACAGAGTGAGACCCTGTCTCAAAAAAGAAATACTTAGAGAAAAAAGCATCAAGAAACTCATTTGAGAAACAGACACGGGATATAGACTGTTGTCGATCCAATTTACTTTAAGAAATAACAAGTGCTGGCTGGGTACGATGGCTCATGCCTGTAATCTGAGCAATTTGGGAGGCTGAGGCAGGAGGATCCCTTGTGCCTAGGAGTTGGTGATCAGCCTGGGCAACATGGCAAAACGTTGTCTATAAAAAACACAAAAATGAACTGGCCATGGTGAAACCCACCTGTGGCCCCGGCTACTCTGGAGGCTGAGGTGGGAGAATCACTTGAGCTCAGGAGATCAAGGTTGCGGTGAGCTGAAATTGCGCCACTTACACTCCAGCCTGGGCAACAGAGTAAGACCCTATCTCAAAAAAAAAAAAAAAAAAAAAAAAAAAAAAACAAAAAAAAGCCTCACATTATTCTCTAAGTAAGGAAAGTCAGAAATTGACTTTGTAAAACATTTGAAAAACTATACTTCCTATATTTAGAGAGATGAGATTAAAAAAAAAAAGCAAACTTAAAAGCATTTTAGAATTCCAGATGCAAAACACAGTAGCTAAAATAGGAACTCAATGAATAGGTTTAACAGATTATACTCTAAAGAGTGGGAAGATAGGTCAGGAAAGAAATGTATATTGAGGGACAGAGACGGTAAAGACAAGATCACGCAGTGGTAAACCTAATTCAAAAGACAATTACTGCAGGAGCAAATGAGATGATAATTGAGATTGATAACTTTGCAGAACTGATTCAGTAAACTCTTAACTTTAGGCATGACAAAAATAAAAACCAGTTAAAAATATTAAGACTAGGCAGTGCTGCTTAATGAGTTCAATTCTAGCACTTTGTGGGGCTGACGTGGGGGGATTGCTGGAGTTCAAGGCTGTACTCCGGTCCTGTGTGGCAGTTCAAGCTGCACTCTAGCCTGGGTGACAGATCGCTGGAGTTCAAGGCTGCACTCCAGCCTGGGCAACAGACATCTCAAAAGCATATATAATTAAAACCTAAAGACAATTTTAAAGGCATCCCAATTAAAAAGACTTGACAAGACAGTGCTAATAATGGAAGCCAGGAGACAACGGAGTATGTTTAGAAAGCATGAAAGAAAAATAACTGCAGTTTAAAATTCTAAACTGTGTAAAAAGCCTTCAAGAAAACATTTTTAGGCAAAACTGGAAAAATATATTAGAAATTTTACCAGCAAACCCAAACTGGAGAAAAAATATTTTCTAATAGAAGATCAGAGATTCATGAAGCAGCAAAGAAAGCTGAGTGCAAATGACAGATTTGTGGGGACGTTCATGTTGACTGTATAAACCCATGGTGCAGTCTTAACGGATTTTAAAATATGTATAATAAATCCAATCATCATGACATATAAAACATGTTCAGTTGTTCAAGAGGATGGTAAGAAGAAAGCCTGTTCTGCAGTCTAGAGTAACCACTGGAAGAATGCTAAGAGTAGCTTTCAAGCAAATGCTTACTAGTTTGCTTGGATGAATCCAAATTAATTGGATTAATTTTTTTAAAAAACAGGAGCGAAGAGGAACATAGGAGAGGTAGAACAAATAGTGATGAGACTATATGTTCTTAATATATTAGAAAGTAAATGTCAGTTGCTAAATGCTTCCTTATAAAAGATTGTCAAACTGGCTAAAAGAACAAAACCCAACTGTATGCTGTTTACAAGGGACACGTTTAAAATATAAGATTGAAAGAAGGATGAGAGAGAAATACAAAGATTGTCTTAGTTATCTGTTGCTGGTGTAATTACCCCGAAGCTTAGTTTCTTAAAATAATGATTTATTACTTCTCATAATTCTACAGGTTTGCTGGCTGGGCTCAGCTGGGCAGTACTGCTGGACTTGCTGGGGGTCACTTGTGAGCCAGACTGGGGAGATTAACCCACAGAAATTCAGGTGCTTGCCACGGGTGGTGTTTTCTAGGAGAGTGGGGTATCCAGTCGTCTGGAGCGTGTCAGTACGTTCCTATCAAGGTGAATGCCAACTTGCTTCTCATCTTGCACAACCTACTGCTAAGAAAGCAGGCACATGATGTAGACTTCTTTTGAATTTTGAATTTGAGTTGACTGCTCTCATATGTTTACTGAGTAACCTAATTGATCCAAGTTTCAGTAAGGCCTGAGGCCGTGGTTCTCATTTTGTTTTCAGAACATTTAAGTCATGAACTTTTGTCTGTGTGGATTATACATATTGATACTTTTCATATTAGAGGTTAAATTGGAAAATTTAGAATTAATTCATAAACTGCTCTGTGCTTCCTGGAATTGAGACTTAGATATTTTTCCTTTTTTTTTTTTTTCTTTTTGAGATAGTGTCTTGCTCTGTTGCCCAGGCTGGAGTGCAGTGGCCTGATCATAGCTCACTGCAGCCTTGACCTCCTGGGCTTAAGTGATCTTCTCAACTAAGCAGGGACCACAAATGGGTGCCACCACGCCTGGCTAATTTTTGTATTTTTAGTAGAGACGGGATTTTACCGTACTGGCCAGGATGGTCTCAATCTCTTGACTTTGTGATCTGCCCGCCTCAGCCCCCCAAAGTGCTGGGATTACAGGCATGAACCATGCAACCGGCCAATACTGGCATTTTTCTAGTACCAACTTAAATGCTTCAACTTTGCCATAATACTTTCTTTTAATGTCCCCAGACTATATTTTTCCATTTTCCTAAGACTAAAAAGTAAATAAGCTCTAAAAAAAAATCCACTAAGACAGTTCTGCAAGAAACAGATGAGGAGGACTTTGATGAAGAGAGTGGTAAGAATGAGATGCGTAAGCGGAAAGAGGAGCGTGAGGGCTACTTAAATGTGGTCAAAGAGTATAAAGACCTTGAAAAAGTAGTGCAGTCTCGTGTGCGATGCTAACCCGAAGACGGGCCTCGATTTTGGAAAAAGCAGTTGAAGAAACAGTTCACAAAGGTGAACTAAGCCTGAATGGGGAAAAATTACGGAAGAAAAGCAGAATGAAGCCCCCCCAAACCCATCGTATGTTGTCACCATGAATAGCATATTTTTTAATTAAAATGGTTACCCTCCAAAGAAAATTAGAAAACCAGCATCTTGTTACGCTTTTGCAAATTGACAACTCATTCTCCTATTTCAGCATTCAGTCTCTTGCAAGTACATTTTTTTCAGTTGAGGTATATGGAGAAAATCGAGCTTCACACAGAAAAGGGAGTATTTTAATAGCCATTTCAGATAATTGTGGATATTCTTTGAGATCACCAGAGTGAAATAGGTGTATATTGTTAGTTTCTTGAACGTTCCTTGCAAGGTGGACTATGAAAGCATGTCACAATTTTAAAAATTCTTGTTACATTAGAATCATTAAGTCTTTGCGTGTATATTTTGCTCATGCATGGTTTTGTAACACCTTGCATAGGTCATTTGGGAAATAGTTACTGAGTTATGAAAATTTTTCAAATATTGACATGCCTTATACAATATGGAAGTCTGATGCAAGGATTTCTGAGGAGGAGTTATGTAGATGGGCCTCTTTAGATCCAGAGTGAGTATACGTCTTGTATGAAAGTTCACCAAAGGGCATTCATGATAGACGAGGCTCCCATGTGTCATCTCACAAAGCATACTTACAGGTGTTCTAACCACGTCCCCAGGTAGGGTCTCATCATTGTCAGACGTGAGTGAGCCTGGGATTATAGCTCCCAGTCTTTGAGCCCCCTCCAGTTGATGCAGAATGGGACCGAGATGAGCTATCCCCTCCAGCTCCTACCCAAACTGCAGACTTGCGAGTCAGATAAATAATGTTCCAAACTACTAAGTTTTGGAGTGGTTACCTAGTAGTGGGTAACCTGAACACTTGGCTGCTTGCCATTGTGATTGCCAAGTCTGCCAACCTCTGATATGGCACCATTTCCTGAGGTCACAAGCCAGCCGCCTAGTGACAAGTTAGTTAATTTGGACCCCTTCCATCATCAAGGGGATGCTAATTTGTTCTCACTGGAATAGACCTGCATTCTGGATATGGATTTACTAATATTAATACCTTTCCTGTCTGTAATGCTTTTGTTAGCACCATCATCCGTGGACTCAAACCTTTATTCATGGTATTCCCTATAACAGCTTCTGACATACCCCATTGGCCTGAGAGAATGGTGGAATGAGCTATTGAAGACAGTTGTGGTGCCAGTTGGGAGACCTGAAAGATGGACGTTCTAACTATCACATCTAATCTGAATGAGTGGCCCATATATAGTGCTCTCTCAGAATACACAGGTTTGGAAATTAACAGGAGTGGCTTCTCACTACCCCAACCCAATTACAGAATTTGTGCTTTCCATCCCTGTGACTTTGGGTTCAGTTGGTATTGAGGTTTGGGTTTCCGAGGAGAAATGCTTTCCTTCGTGCAACGTGACGGTTCCATTGGATTGGAAGTTAGATAGCTATTTTGGCCTCATTCCACTGAGCCCGCAGGCAAAGAAGAGGAGAACTGTACTGGCTGAGATGATCGCCTCTGATTATCAAGGAGAAATTTGGGTGCCGTTATGCAACGGGGGCAGAAAGGACCAAGTCTGGAACCCAGAGGATTCTCTGGGATGTGTTTTAGTACTTCTGTGTTCCTTGGTAAAGTTTAATAGAAAAGTACATAAAAAACACATGACCACTGAGGTTTCAGATTCTTTAGGAATAAGTTTTGAAGTCACCCTGTCTGGCGACAAAACAAGACCGAAACCAAAAACCGCTGAGGTGTTGGCTGAGAGCAAAGGAAAAATGGAACAGGCAGGCAGAAGAAGAGATACCAGCTATGTGTGGTCTTATAACAAGACAAGGACTATAAAAACGTAGTGTCTTTTTTCATGTCATAGAACGTCCAGATGGGATTACATTTGAATTTGAAGAGTAACATTGCACAGCGAGGGATACGACTGTTGACAATGAAGAGAGTGAGAGTATCTTCCTCTGTGTGAAGGGTGTCGTATCTTACTAGGCTACGGCATGAAGTGGTGGTGGTACGTGGTGATTAAAATGTGTGTGGAAGGTGCATATGGATCCCTAGCATCCTAAGGGGAGGACTGAGTGTGTTATGAAGGTACTGGGTCTCAGCTCTAACTTCTGCTCAGTGATCCTGTGGCTGGGACCCTAAATTACTTGTCAGCTGGCTTCTCATTAGGTTCTTCCAGTAGAGGGCGTTAGAGGGAAATTGCAAGGCAAGGGTCAGGGGAAAGGGGTCTTCCCCCTTCCTGGTGACTTGCTGTTCTGTCAGCTGCCTGAGAACAGCTGTTGGGTCCACTCTCCATTTTGGGGGTAGAGGGGGGATGCCCAGAAGTGGCGTCAGGTTCCAGCATCAGCCAGAGCTGTTTTGCCTTCATTCTGCTCCTTTGCTCCTTGTAACTCATATAAATCATCTCTTGGGGGTGGAACATTGCCCAAGCGGAGAGGTAGCAGTATCTCCTTGTTATAGTTACGTCTATATTTCTTCCAGATGGAGGAAGGATCACAAAAAGTCCAAGTCTTGTTTTACTCGGGCAAGGTTTTCCAAAGGACCAGGCAGAAGCACCATTTTTTTTTTTTTTTTTTTTTGAGTTGGAGTCTCGCTCTGTTGGCCAGTCTGGAGGGCAGTGGCATGATCTCGGCTCACTGCAGCTTCTGCCTCCTGGGTTCAAGTGATTGTTCTGCCTCAGCCTCCCGAGTAGCTGGGACTACAGGTGGGTGCCACCACGCCTGGCTAATTTTTGTATCTTTAGTAGAGATGACAGAGTTTCACCATATTGTCCAGGCTGGTCTCAAACTCCAGACCTCGTGATCTGCCCACCTCGGCCTCCCAAAGTACTGGCCACGCCTAGCCGAAAGTGCTATTTTTTTTTTCCTCAGTAATGGCTATAAGCAAGAAAGTGCTATTTTTATCGGGGAGTCGCAGAGTTTTCCAGATTCAAGCGCGGGGGACATAGACTCTGTCAGTGGGAGGAATGTCAGAAAATTTAAGGCCTGCTTGAAACACTGGGATTACAGCTGTAATCCCAATGAAACATTGTAGGATGGAGTGGGCTGTTTTCTCGCTGAAATGATCTGTCTTTTAATGAATGAGAGGTTCTTATGTTGCCCAGCCTGGCCTCGAACACGTAGCCTTGCCTCAAGTGTCAGGACAATGGCGTGAGCCACTGCAGCTTCCTTGAAATGATCTGTTCTTGCCTGGGAGGAAGAGTAGATGCCTCAGGGAGTTATTGATTAGATATACTAAAATATTTTTTAAAGCTTCTTGAAGGAGAACTTGAAATGGAAAAAAAATCTGGAGTAATTTTTTTTTTTTTTTTTGAGACGGAGTTTTGCTTTTGTTACCCAGGCTGGAGTGCAATGGCGTGATCTCGGCTCACCACAACCTCCGCCTCCTGGGTTCAAGCAATTCTCCTGCCTCAGCCTCCCGAGTAGCTGGGACCACAGGCATGTGCCACCACGCCCAGCTAATTTTTGTATTTTTAGTAGAGACGGGGTTTCACCATGTTGACCAGGATGGTCTCGATCTCTTGACCTCATGATCCACCCGCCTCGGCCTCCCAAAGTGCTGGGATTACAGGTGTGAGCCACCGCGCCCGGCTGGAGTAATTTTTAAAGATCCTATTAGGGAACACCTTTGAATGTTGCAGGTTTTAAATTCAGTTCAGGAAGTAGGAATGAAAGAATACACGGCCCTTCCCTCCAAAGGCTTTTCTTTTCCATGCCAACTGGCTGTATCTCAGTTCAATTCTGGCACAGACCACATGGATTTAGCGCAGACCTCACAAGTTAAAAGTGCACAGTCCCCACCAAGAGAGCCCTTATTTTAAATTACAGCTGAAATTTCAGAGTCCTGAGTCCACCTGCACTTTGGACCAAGTGGCTATAAATTTAGAGGTTCCCCTGTCTCCCCCAGGTTCAATATATTGCTAGAATAACTCACAGAACTCAGGAAAATGCCCCCCTCCACCTAAAATACGAAATCACAGCTGTGTGACGTTCTATGATAGCCTGGAGAGGGGACTTGTGTTCCTTAGGGAAGGCTTCCCTAAGAAGGTGGTGCTGAAGTTGAGATCTGAGATCTGGTGCATGGAGAGGAGTTAACCAGGCAGAGGACACAGCCTGCACGGACTTCGTGGCAGGAAGGGGCGTGGATCATAAGAAGGACTGAAAAGTCCAGTGTTTGGAGCAGATCCTGCAATAAAGAGACAGAAAAGAGATAGCATAATAAAGAGATAGTATATCAATAAAGAGAAAGCATGGAGTTCCCATGGCTCCATGCTTGCTTCATAATTGACTTAGCACTTACAAGGGAAAGGAGTATGATTGACAACTCCAGACCTCTTATTTTTTTGAGACACAGTATTTGCCCCGTTTCCCAGGCTGGAGTGCAATGGCGCGATCTTGGCTCACTGCAACCTCTGCCTCCCAGGTTC
Organism: Alouatta palliata; assembly: GCA_004027835.1. NCBI lineage: Eukaryota > Metazoa > Chordata > Mammalia > Primates > Atelidae > Alouatta > Alouatta palliata. The sequence continues at coordinate 12,637 of PVKV010023978.1, forward strand.
AAGCGATTCTTGTGCCTCAGCCTCCTGAGTAGCTGGGATTACAGGTGCCCGCCACCATGCCTGGCTAATTTTTGTATTTTTAGTAGAGATGGGGTTTCACCATGTTGGCCAGGCTGGTCTTGAACTCTGACCTCAGGTGATCGATCCCCCCGCCTAGGCCTCCCAAAGTGTTGGGATTACAGGCGTGAGCCACTGCGCCTGGCCGATAGTCTTTATTTCTAAATTAAAATTTTTTTGCCGGGCGCGGTGTCTCACACCTGTGATCCCAGCACTTTGGGAGACTGAGGCGGGCGGATCCACGAGGTCAAGAGATCGAGACCATCCTGGTCAACATGGTGAAACCCCGTCTCTACTAAAAATACAAAAAAGTTAGCTGGGCGTGGTGGCGTGCGCCTGTAGTCCCAGCTACTCGGGAGGCTGAGGCAGGAGAATTGCTTGAACCCGGGCGGCGGAGGTTGCTGTGAGCCGAGGTCGCGCCACTGCACTCCAGCCTGGTGCCTGGTGACGGAGTGAGACTCTGTCTCCAAAAAAAAACAAAAAAAAATTTTTTTTTGTTTTTTTTTTTTAAAGACAGAGTCATGCTCTGTCAGCCAGGCTGGAGCGCAGTGGCACGGTCATAGCTCACTGCAGCCTCAAACTTCTGGACCAAGGTGATTCTTCTGAGTAGCTGGAACTCCAGGTGCAAGCCACCATACCTGGTGGGAAAGTAGTCATTACACTTATTTATTTCTTGACATTTAGAATATCAGAAACAATTAGAAAAATAAGAATTGAAAATGAGGAAGAAGAAATGCGAGATGAATGGCTGGTTTCAGAAGAACAGATGCATGTGTGTCTGTAACGCAGCCTTGTGGGGGAGAGAAAAGGGCAGCTGAGCCTGGGATACGCTTCCAGTGGGGAGGGGTGTGAGTGGTTGGTGGTGGTGTATCCAGGGGTGATTAAGTTTAGGCAAATTTCTGAGGGTGTGTGTGTGAAGAGGGAAGTCTGGTATGTCCTTGATCTGGTGCTCTCTGGCATAAAGTTACCATGGGCAGAGCTAGTGGCAGATTGTCCTGGGCCTAGAATGGTCTTGGCATTGCAGAGCTCCCTGGTGAACCTAAGCAATAAAGGTAGCACGTTTCCTCTATGCTCGTGACATATGTGAGGGCTACATGGTTTCCTTCAGGAACTAAATCAGCCCGTCCTTTCTGATCCCGGAGTCGGAGACACAAGGATACCCACTCTGGGTGGACTGATCTGGGATCCTGGAGGTTCCTGGTACAACCTGTGTCAACTTGGGCCACATTCGCGCACTTCTGCTTTTCCAGAGGATTGTGCAAGCCTTTACCTCCATAGGCAGAGAATCTCATTCTTCCCCCTTGATCACCCTTTATTATCCAAGAATTCCAGTCTTTAATTAAATGTGTGCACTTCGTTACCATAGTGGCTACAAGGTGTCGCTGTTGTAAGAGTTTCCCCACAATCCACGTGCTCAGCCCATTCTGCCCACCTGCCCAGCCCACCTGCACAGGGCCGAGGTGGCATCCCACTCCAGTGCCCTAAAGCTGCTCCTCTCTCGGCCACCTCATGTTCAGCCATCATCCCTTAGAGTAGGACACCCACCAGAGCCTCCAAGCCTGCAGCAACTCCACCCAGCCCTACCCACTGTGGGAACCTGGGCTCCATGAAATTTTAGATCCTGAACTGTGGCCAGCCTCCTGTCTTCTCCCTTCTGAGAGAGTCCCCTTAAGGTCTTTTCCTGCCTCGAGCCTGCTTCAGCACATCCCAGACCACCCGAATGGCTGTCCCCAACTTCATCTCTGGGTTCCTATGCCAATTGGTCCACCTCGCACCCTGGAATCCCAGGAGAGAGCGTCTTTGCTGAACCGCACGCAGCAAACCAGAGATCGATCTTACAGCCTTCCCCAGAACAACACACTGATTTTACATTCACATAACCACGGGAAGTTGGTCAAATGCTTTTTCCCATAATAATGAAAATCTGTTCTCTATCTCTAAGCTAGACTTACTCTATCACTCTACATTTGCATAATTCCTTTGAAATGTTTTTAAAATATGCCAAGAACTAGTTAAAAACAAGCATCCTATAATAGTACCAAGGTGGACAGGAGGAGGGGGCCCACCAGGCCTTCGATGGGGCGGTGCTGTAGATGGAATTACATGGACGGAGCTCAGCTACCACGCGGGCCTGGCGAGGCAGGGCCAGGTCTCCTCAGACCATAGTCATTTTGAATCACTTTCAGAGTTTTTTGAGTCCTAAGGACTGCATCCTCTTTGGAGATGCAGCAGAGAGGGAGGTTGAGAACAGACTCTGGAGCTGGAGAATTGGGGTACAAACCCTGACTCTGCCACTAACCAATTTGGTGGTTTGGGGCAACTTGTTAACCAGGCTGTGCCTCGGCCTCCTCATGTGAAAGTGGGGATCATGATAGTATCTACCTGGCAGGGTTGCTGTGGGGAGCGAGTGCGGTGTCTGTTAAATGAAACCAAGAACAAAAAGCCAGTGTTTGAGCTGAGCTGATTAACCTGCTTCACTCGAAAGAAGGAAGGGCTTCTCTCTTGCCCTTTGATAGATGTCAAAAGACCAGCATGCCTGTAGGCTCTCAGAGCCCCTCAGTAGCATAGGGGAATTTACTGTCATTTTTGTTTTTGTTTTTGAGACAGAGTCTCGCTTTGTTGCCCAGGCTGGAGTGTGATGGTGAAATCTTGGCTCACTGCAACCTCTGCCTCCCAGGTTCAAGCAGTTCTCCTGTGTTCAAGTGATTCTCCTATGTTCAGGTGATTCCTCATCTCAGCCTCCTAAGTAGCTGAGATTACAGGCACCCGTCCTCATGCTCGGGTGATTTTTATATTTTTGTAGAGGCAGGGTTTCACCCTGTTGGCCAGGCTGGTCTTGAACTCCTGACCTCAGGTGATCCACCCGCCTCAGCCTCCCAAAGTGCTGGGATTACAGGCATGCGCAACCATGCCCGGCTAATTTTTTGTATTTTTTAGTAGAGGCGGGGTTTCTCCATGTTGGTCAGGCTGATATCAAACTCCCGACCTTAGGCGATTTGCCCATGTTGGCCTCACAAAGTGCTAGGATTACACGCATGAGCCACTGAGCCAACCAGGCCTCCTGACTCAGTATTCTTAACCAGCTGGTGGGATGCTTCCCCCTCTGTCCCCCATGGTGTCTCTTTCTCAGCAGACCCTGTGGTCTTTGATGCAAGTTGCCTCTGGCCCGGCTCTCCAAGTCAGTGCAGGCTAACACAGCCTCATGCCGAAACTCTTGTGTTTACTTAAACTCTGAGTGCTGTTTGGTTGCTAAGAACAATTACTAAAGGAAATGTAATTTACACAGTGGAATACTATACAGCCTTCAAAAAAGAAATCCTGCTATTGCAATAACATGGATGAACCTGAAGGATTTTATGCTAAGTGAAAGAAGCAAGACACAGAAAAACAAGTATCACATGATCTTCACTTATATGTGGAATCTTAAAAAGCTGAACTCAGAAGCAGAGAGTAGAATGTTGGTTAGCAGAGGCCGGGAGGGGGGGATATAGGGAAAGGGAGATGTTGGTTAAAGATGTGGGTTTCAGTTAGACATTTTAGAGATCTTTTGCACAGTTTGGTGACCATATATTTCAAAATAGCCAGAAGACTAGATTTTAAACATTTTCACCAGAACAAAGGGTAAGTAGGTGAGGTGTTGGATATGTAAGCTTGATTAATCGTTCTGCAATGCATGCGTACATCAAAACATCACATTTTATACCCCATAAACATATAATTATTCTTTGTCAGTTTAAAAAAGTTTAAATTTCATTCGAGTTCAAAACCCGTAACTGAATTAAGTGACTGCTGGTGGGAACCAGATAAACCTTCCATTCAACTTAACTTTTGAGATGAGCTTGGCATTTCTTGATGTTGCTGGTGGAAAAACCTCGGGGGTTTTATTGCAAAGGGAAGTTAAGAGTAAGAGTGCTGATTTAATTCATTAGCTTAGTGAGTTTCTGTAAAGAAGAATGTATGTGTGCCCGTATGAGTCAGTATGCGTATTTACTTTATACAGGATCAAGCATTTGATAAGAAATAACTGGACTCTGGCCACGTGGATGTTTTGTGCAGTTACATGTAATGGGGACTGTGTTTATTGCCGAGGTGGGGTCTTCCTGGTTCACTGTAGTGGTGCCTGTGGGCCGGGTTTTTATCCTAACATCACTCTGCTGTGGGAAACGTAACAGTCTGTTGGTTTGGAAACCTTAGAACAATGTTACATGTTTAACAAATACGTCAACCTTAAATTTCAGGTCATACGTCCGTTATGTCAAGTAGCCGCTGTGGTCCTGTGAGGAAGGTGTTAATCTCACCCCCATTTTTGAGGCTCAGAACAGGAGTTAGGGCATAGGAAAGAAGAGCAATAAAGATTTTAGGAATTAGAGAGACTGGGGTTTGAATCCCAACTCTCCTGCATTAGCTGTATGGCCTTGGGAAAGTTAACCATTCTCCCACCTGTAAAATCTATTAATAAATCCTACCTGACGGTTGTTGTAAGGACTAGAAGCAATAAATGTGAAATAGCGTAGTCTAGCATATACAGCAAGGACGCTGGAGTACGTATTGATTTTTGCTCAAGGTGATAAAGTGAATGACTGAGCTGGAATTTGAACCCAGAGACCACCAGCATGTGTTCGGATGATGATTAATTACCTTGAGTGATGGCGCGGCTCCTGCTGGAACTGCCAATGCCCTCTGCGCCTCGAAGCCAGTGAGGATTCCTGGATCGGTTTCTGGGCCTCCACCTGGCGCATATGAGGTGGTCCAGGTGGCCCCCCAAGAGCAGGGCTGGTGACCCCAAGGGCAGATGAAGACACCAGAGCACTTATAAGGCGGGGGGACTCTAATAAGGTGACCACTTCCTCTTGGTACAGCTGGCTGCGTCAAAGTGAAAATGCGGGGCCCCTTGTTAAGCAGCAGGAAACCAGGCCGGGCACAGGGGCTCGTGCCTGTAATTCCAGCACTTTGGGGGCTGAGGCGGGCGGATCACATGAGGCCAGGAGTTCAACTCCAGGCTGGCCAATGTGGCAAAACTCCGCCTCTACTAAAAATACAAAAATTAGCCAAGTGTGGTGGCGTGCGCACCTGTAATCTCAGCCTCCTTTGGGAGGCTGAGGCGGGCAGATCACGAGGTGAGGAGTTCAAGAACAGCCTGGCCAATACGGTGAAACCCTATCTCTACTAAAAATACAAAAATTAGCTGGGCGTGGTGGCGTGCGCCTATAGTCCCAGCTACTCCGGAGGCTGAGGCGGAAGAATCACTTGAACCCGGGAGGCGGAGCTTTCAGTGAGCTGAGATCATAGCATAGCACTCCAGCCTGGGTGACAGAGTGAGACTCCGTCTCAAAAACCAACAAACAGCAACAAAAACAACGAAAAACTAAAAAAAAAAAAAAAAAAGCAGGAAACCATTGCCATTAAACTATGAGTAAATACAAAACGTTTCCTTTTCTCCTGCGACCTCTCTCTTGACCTCTGTGTTTCTATGTGTTATTTAATGCCATGCTCCCTTGGGCATGGGGGAACTGCCTGGCAAGTGCAGAATGTCATAGGTGTCTGGGGTGCTGCACATGGCCCGTCAGCCTCCAAACAAATAAATGCCTGGACTCAGCATGGGCAGGAAGTCGGTCTCCCCCTTCCATGGAGCTGGCGCTCCTACCCGTGCAGACAGGTGGCCCCCAGGGATTGCAGCCTCTGTGCTGGCACATGTTTTATATCTGGATCAGGGGTGGTTGAGAGGCTCACACCCACTGCACTGGCTGTCTGGTGTGCTATAGAGCTGCCGGCCTGGGTCAGGGCCAGCCACCGCCACGCCCCATCCTCAGCTGCTCTGAAGCGTGTGTGTCTGGCTCCAAATCCTCCCCGGTCTCTGATTCAGGCCTCTGCCACGTGTTAGAGAAGTGAGTGGTTCAGAAACTGACCAGGGGAGGCAGGAAGGTGGTGGGAGGTGGTAACACGTGTCAGCTGAGGCTCCATGTCCCCTGGTGTGTGCTCCAGTTGTCCCCTTGGACTTCGCTTACAAAACACATATTCAAAGCGAAAATACTTATGCATGTTAAGATGATGATGACAGAGCGTTAAAACCCCAGCCCTGTATGATGTCACTGGTCACGCCCATGCAGCCAGCCCTGCCTGGCTGTTTTCCTGAGACTTTTTGCAGTTTTAATAGCACTGAAAGTTCCAGGTCCCAGAAGTACTCTCGGTCCCAGGCAAACCAGGCTGGTCAGTCACCAGACACCCAAAACAAGGTTACTCCCAGCCTAAATTCTTCTTCAGTGACCTTAGCTAGACTTAGACTAGAAGGACGCGATTCATTTTTGCATGCATGTACATTTGTGACATTTCAAGCGATATACATTTATTCAACATTTCATTCACATATCTGAGTAGGAGAAGGGGCTTAATCTTCTTAGATCTTAGGACTGCTGAAGGTCTTCAGCCTGGTCCCCAGTAGGGTAGCTTCTGTGCCTTCCAGTGGTGGCTGAATTCACAAGAGGGGACGAGTCACCTTGCACCCAGCTCTGCAGGAGTGCATTTTTGCACACGCCCCTGAATCACTTCTGGAGGCCACGAGCATTTGTATCAAAGAGAAGGTTCCCGTACTGATGAATCCAGCCCTCTCACAGGCATCTGGTGGGCTGGAGCAGATGCTGGCTGGGGATCGGGCCACCCCAGACTCCACTCCCACGGCTTGTAACCATGGGCAAGCTACATCGTCTCCCTGAGCCCCAGCTTCCTCTTCTATAAATGGGGCTATCTTGCCTTATAGGCCAGAGGGAAGACTAAAGGAAGTCGTATGACTGAAGCGCCAGGACAGAGCCTGGCCTGCATTAGGTGCTTAATGAATAAGACCCTGATCTACCCAGATGAAACTTTTTTTTTTTTTTTTTTTTTTAAAGATGGGGTTTCACCATGTTGGTCAGGCTGGTCTTGAACTCCCGACCTCAGGTGATCCGCCCGCCTTGGCCTCCAAAGTGTTTGGATTACAGGCGTGAGCCACCATGCCCGGCCTGAAACTTTTTTTTTTTTTTTGAGACAGAGCCTGGCTTTGTTGCCCAGGCTGGAGTGCAGTAGGGTGATCTTACAACCTCCACCTCCCGGATTCAAGCGATTCTCCTGCCTCAGCCTCCTGAGTAGCTGGGATTACATGTGCACACTACCACACCCGGCTAATTTTTGTATGTTTAGTAAAGATGGGGTTTCTCCATGTTGGTCAGGCTGGTCTGGAACTCCTGACCTCATGATCTGCCTGCCTCGGCCTCCCAAAGTGCTGGGATTACAGGCATGAGCCACTGCGCCCGGCCACAGATGGAACTTTTACAACAGGGCAAAGTGAGAAGATTCACTTGGGTGAGGAAGCACATGAGTTTGTGGGTGCAGCTACTAGACCTGACGTGCCCCCAGTGTGTGCCTCCCCTGCCTCGTAGGGCAGGGCTGGGTATGTGTTGGGGTTTAGTACATGATTGTTGGACAAATGAGTGAAAGATAACTCTCTTTTATGACTGCTTTCTAAGAGCCAGATGTGGCGCTATTTCCCTAAGTCGTCTCAGTTCTGTCCACAAGATTGTGAAGGAGGCCGGGTGTGGTGGTTCAAGCCTGTGATCCCAGCACTCTGGGAGGCTGAGGTGGGTGGATCGCTTGAGTCCAGCAGCCTGGGCAACATAGTGAAACCTCATCTCTACAAAAATTTAAAAGACATTTAAAAATCATGAAGAAAATATGATTACATCAATTTATAGACAATGAAATGGAGGCTCAGAGAGTGTAACTAACACCCCTCCCTGCCTCCCAGGTCACACAGAAAATTCAAGGGAGAACTGAGATTTGAATCAGGTGTGTTTGCTTCCAAAAAGCTGTGCGCCATTAACATTCCTTCCACTGGCTGGCAGGCGCTAGGCTTTTCGTCAGGGACACTGGTTTTGGGAGGAGATGCTTAGTACACTCACATTAATAATGGCTATGGCAGGGATATGCCCTGATCTTCCACAATTAATGTGTCTTGAAATTTTAAAGTCTTGAGTACACAATAGGCTGCTGCTGCTTTTTTTTTTTTTTTTTTTTTGAGACAGGGTCTTACTCTGTCACTCAGGCTGAAATGCAATGGCACAATCCAGCACTTTGCGAGGCTGAGGCGGGTGGATCACTTGAGGTCAGGAGTTCAAGACCAGCTTGACCAACCTGATGAGACTCCATCTCTACTAAAACTATATAAATTAGCTGGGTGTGGCGGTACATGCCTGTAGCCCCAGCTACTTGGGAGGCTGAGGCAGGAGAATTGCTTGAACCAGGAAGGCGGAGGTTGCGGTGAGCTGAGATCGAGCCACTGCACTCCAGCCTGGGTGACAGAGCGAGACTCCATCTCAAAAAGAAAAAAGAAAAGAAATTATGCTTTCTTATGCTTTCATTTTGTTAGTTTTTTTTTTTTTAATCCAGAATAGAGTTCCATCCAATGAAGTCTACTAAGATGATTTTCTTTTTCTGAAATGAAGTCTCACTCTGTTGCCCAGGCCGGCGTGCAGCGGTGCCATCTCGGCTCACTGCCACCTCCATCTCCCGGGTTCAAGCGATTCTCTTGCCTTAGCCTCCTGAGTAGCTGGGACTACAGGCACGCACTGCCACTCTGGCTAATTTTTTTTTTTTAAATAATATTTTTAGTAGAGATGGGGGTTTTACCATGTTGGCCAGGCTGGTCTTGAACTCCTGATCTCAGGTGATCCACCTGCCTTGGCCTCCCAAAGTGCTGGGATTATAGGCATGAGCCACCATGTCCAGCAAGATGACCGCTTTTGTCTTACACAGTTGTGGTCTTACGTTACTAGAATTTTCTAATAAATTAAACAATACTTGTATTATCTAAATAAGCTTGTCATGAACAGATATATTTTTCAAATATATAAGTCTTTAGCTCTTCAGGAGGCCCAAATAACATAACAGCTTTTATCATTAAGAAAGTCTAGGCCGGGCGAGGCTCATGCTTATAATTCCAGCACTTTGGGAGGCCGAGGCAGGCAGATCATGAGGTCAGGAGTTTGAGACCAGCCTGGGCAACACAGTGAAACCTCGTCTCTACTAAAATACAAAAAATTAGCTGGGCATGATGGCAGACACCTGTAATCCCAGCTACTCAGGAGGCTGAGGCAGGAGAATCGCTTGAACCCAGGAGGCGGAGGTTGCGGTGAGCCAAGATTGTGTCACTGCACTCCAGCCTGGGAAAAAAAGGAAGTCTGTGAACCACAGGACAAAGAGCTGGTGGGCTCCAGACAGCTCAGAGCCCAGAGGCTTCAGGAAGCAGCAACTTCACAGCTGCTCTCTAAACAGAGATCGAGATTTCTCAAAAGACAAGGCAGGGGAAATGATGGTGTGGAAACGCTTGGAGCATCTGGGCACATTTGAAATAAGGGTTTGGTGAGGAAGGGCTGGGCCGTCCCATGTGGGGGTGGGGGGCAGAGTCTGAGGAGCGGTAGGCAGCTGAGACTGGGGAGGCCACAAAGAGAAATGCAGCCTTCTGGGCTGACCACGTGGGTTTGAATCCTGCCTCTGCCTCTGCCTCAGTGTGGCCGGTTTTTCCAGTCTCCTCTCCCCCACTCAGGTTGGGGCAAATAATCAAGGTATCAGATTAAACCTGCTCTTCCTCCCGGAGACCCCATCTGGTGGACAATACCGTCAGCACCCCCACCAGCCTCCCAGCCAGAGCCTGGGCACCCCGTGATACCCCCCTCCTGGGAGACTGGGCGTCGAGGACGGACCCCATCTGAGTCACGGTCCGTGACCAGCCTGCTCCATCAGGGAGGGGCTCATTCAATGTTTATTGAACAATGAATACAGAAAAGAGAGTCCACGGAGCTCTCTCTTGTGTGGAAAGTAGCCCTTCTGGAAAGAAAGAATATTCGTGGTCCACGTGGTTTGAGTCTGTTAAGAACGACAGTAAGGCACATGGTTGGTGACCTTTGGGTCACAGATGCAGGTGAGCTCATGGTGGAACTCCTCTGTAGGTCTCCAGTCTGTGCAGGGAGGTGAGGGCAGAAAACTGGGCAGCTTGGTCGATCTCCCCACAGCTTCCTCCAGGGCGGCATCTCCACCCAGGCCCAGGCTGCCCGTTCCTCTCCTCCTCTGCCAGCCCGCCGCTTCGGCTGCCACGGCTCACACCAGAGGGATGGGGTAGGAGGCGCAGGCGGCCAGGCCACACATGTTCTTCCCGCGCTCAATAAGGAAGTACCTGGGCAGACAGAGGAGCTGAGGCCTGGCCAGTGGTCTCCTCACCACAGACCTTTCTAGAATGTTCTGCTCACCAAGAGCTGACTCCAGGGATGAGACCCTCTGAATTTATTCATAAAACAGCAGCATCCAGCTTATTGGACCGCCGGTAAATCGCTGACCTGACTTTGTGAATAATTCGTTCCGCCCTCTGCTTGGCTGCTAAATGAATGATCCATATCCCACTTTTCCCGAAAATTTACCGAGGGCCCCTTCTTAGCCTGGCTGGGCCCTCACACAGCTATTTAATCACCAGGACTCCGAGGGAACATGAAAGCTCTCCTTTTCAGACGGGGACATGGAGTCCGGGAGGACAGGCCAAAGTCACGGCCGCATAGACACCCAGGCGGCACATGCCAGCCTTTTCTCCTTGGAGGAGGGGCTGTCATGGTCAGGAGTACATTTGTTGCCTTGATTTCTCAAAGACGGACCCTCCCAGACACTGATTTCGTGCTAGCAGAGTTCTGAGTTCTCAGCTGTTTTCCCAGCAGTGGTTACAGATCCTTCTGAGGCAGCTGGACTCCTGCCCTCCCTGCAGCCGTCCTGAAGACCTGGGGCCCCGTGAGGGCTGCGAATGGGGGCTTGGAGACGCGGAGGCTGCATTCTCACGCTCCCTTTCCCCACGGCCTGGGCTCGGCTCGGCTGAGCAGCTTGTCTGTGGAAGCTGTGACTCTGAGACTTCCAGGCCTCAGGAGCATCCCCCTCCCTGCAATGGGACCTGGGAGCTGCTTACCCGTTCATTCCCCACTGGGGACCCCAAGAGTTTTTCACGATCCAGTAAGGGATCCTGTTTGCTTCTCCATACCCAACAGCCAGTACTGCATGGTTGACTTTGTCGGGAGTTTTATGGCAGGAAGTACTGGAAAACAAAATTTAAAAAGAGGCGATCATAAGGGAAGGATAAAAGAAATGGCGTTCCCCTCCAATGCCTCTTCAAGTGCTTTAGAGCAGTGTACCTCACGGGGGACCAGGGAGGCATGTAAGGTGGTGATTTAATCACATTTAATCACCGAGAGAACTCTTTTCTTTTCTTTTTTTCTTTTTTTGAGACAGAGTCTCGCTCCGTGGCCAGGCGCCAGGCTGGAGTGCAGTGGTGCGATCTCGGCTCACTGCAACCTCCACTTCCTGGGTTCAAGCAATTCTCCTGCCTCAGCCTCCTGAGTAGCTGGGATTATAGGTGTTAATGGGCAGGCTGACGAAGGGAGGGAAATGAGGCCGCAAACCAGGCAGGCTAAGAGGTGTAGGTGAGCTTGGTTTTTCTGAAGAAGCCTTGATGACTCCTCTAGCACAGGACCGTGCTTCGTGAGGCTGCTACCCTCTCCTCCCTATTTTACGTCTTCAAATTTCTGAACATGGGTTTGCTTTTTCTTTTCTTGAGACAGAGCTTCACTCTGTCCCCAAGGTTGGAGTGCAGTGGCTCGATCTTGGCTCACTGCTACCTCCACCTCCCGAGTTGAAGCCATTCCTGTGTCTCAGCCTCCCGAGTAGCGGGGATTACAGGCATGCACCACCACACCCCGCTATATGGTTTTTGTGATTTTAGTAGAGACGGAGTTCAGTCATGTTGGCCGGGCTGGTCTCAAACTCCTGACCTCAAGTGATCCGCCTGCCTCGGCCTCCCAAAGTGCTGGGATTATAGGCATGAGCCACCACGCCTGGCCTGAACATGGTTTTTATTTTATTTTTATGCTTATTTTTTTGAGGCAGACTTTTGCTCGTTGCCCAGGCTGGAGTGCAGTGGCAATCTCTGCTCACTGCAACCTTCGTCTCCCAGGTTCAAGCAAATCTCCTTCCTCAGCCTCTTGAGTAGCTGGGATTACAGGCATGTGCCAGCACACCCGGTTAATTTTGTATTTTTAGTGGAGATGGGGTTTCTCTATGTTGGCCAGGCTGGTCTCGAGCTCCTGACTTCAGGTGACCCACCCGCCTCAGCCTCCCAAAGTGCTGGGATTACAGGCATGCGCCACTGTGCCTGGCCTGAACATGGGTTTTTTAAACTAGAGGCAGCTCTTCTGTTACGAAGCACAGAGCTCTCACATTTTGGCCCTAGCTATCACTAGCCGGGTGGCTTGGGTCCGTTGTAACCCCTCTGAATTTCCCTCTCCTTTGCCGTGAGAAGAGGCCATCACTCCTGGCCCTTGGGGCTGCGTGAGGATTAACTGAGGGATGTGTAAAACGCCCAGCACCTGGCCGGTGTCACGAAGGGTCTGACACCCAGGAGTCTAGGCTGCGACAAGTCTCACGAGAGGGGTGTGAGGAGGTCCACCCAGCCCCTCCCCACTGTCCCTCCTGGCTCCTGGGACCCTGGCTCACCTGGAGTAGATGCCACTTTTATACATCATGAAGTCCTGAGTCACCTCGAAGGCAAAGCTCACGGGGTTGTAGAGGGCCACGGCCTCCACCATCGCGTCCTCGTCATACTGTGAAGACAAGACTGTCAGCCCCCCACTCCTTCCACAGCACAGCCTTTTGCCTCCAGTGAGGGGCTAGAGGCCCAGAGTGGCGTGGATGGCCGGAACCAGCTCCCCTGTGGCTTCCCTCCCTTTCCGTCTCTGGCTGGGTCTGTCTGGCCATCTCTCGTTCCTCTGCCCAGCTCTGCTCCTAGGAAATCCTGTACCCTCTGGGATAGGGACCATGGTGTTCAGCATGGACTCTCTCATTCAGCCATTCCCTCAGGCCCTCTCCTGAGCCAGCAGCTCTCAGACACTCTGCTGACACTCCAGGACTCCCTGCACCCATAAACCCAGTCTACGAAGCTCCGCTGGTAGAACACGGGTTATAAACCATGGACGGGTAGGTCCCAGATGGCTGTGGGAACAAGAGAAGACCCAGCCAAGGGCTGTGTGCCTTCTGAGTAGGCCCTGTCCCCTCCAAGGGGGAAGGCAGGTGGGGGGAAGTCAGTAGCTTCCTGGAGGCTGCAGCTTTGAAATGAGCTCCGGAGACCAGGTGATGGCAGCAGGTAAAACTCTGTGCAGAATCTTAAAAAACCCCCAAGTCCAAGCTGCACCCCAGACCAACTACAACAGTATCTGCAGGGTGGGTCCCAGGCATCAGCACTTTTTAGAGCTTCTGGGATGGGGCGGCTGGGTTAGGGTATGCTACCACAGAGACCTCTAGGAGTCGAAATGAGGGTGGAAGTTACCCGCGCTGAGGCCAGGGCCCTGCTGAAGTGCAGGAGGAAGGGACGCCCAGCCTCCATCAGTCCTGCCTCCCTGGAGGGGTGGACAGAGACCCAGCTGTGAAAAGCAAGCAGCTGCCTGGCAGGGGAGTGCCTTCCTTCCCGGCCCATGGACGAGGCCTCGGGGGCCCGACAGGTCGGAGCATATCTGAGACATGGAGGGCACAGAGGCTGGCCCAGCACAGGGGGGACGACTGCTGTAGGCGGCACATTTCCACCACGTGGCCCTGCCCAAGAGGGCTGAACGCCAGTTCTGGCCTTCAGGGCCCTGCAGCTGTCACCAATGAGGCTCTCTCTCCTGGGGACCATGCAAAGGGAAACCTCTGAGCCCCCAGTTCACCTCTCAGTGAGATATCATGGCCCAGAGCTGCCAGCCTGAGTGACAGCAGCTACATTCTGAAGATGGTGACATCCTGAGTGCTGGGTGTGGGCTGTATGTTGTCAAGGCGCTGAGCCCTGGTTCCGGAATGACATATTCTTACTTCAAATCCGGCATCCTTTCCCAGCTCTGTGGCCTTGGGCAGGTTACCGAACCACTCGGAGCCTCTGTCTCCTCATCTATCAAATGAGGTAATAAACATACCCCTCCAGCACGGGTCTAGAGGGGACAGTGCATGCTGAGGGTTGGTACAGTGCCTGGAAGCACTCCATCAAGTTAAGCTGGTACTGCGGAGAGCTTGGCACATGCTTCCACTAAATGGCAGCTGCTGTCAGTACACAGCGTGTTTGTGAATGGCACCTATACTCCTGGGCACACACACAACCGGAGGGCTGCGCCTCCGCTCCGCACGCACACCCTCCCACACTTGCACACATGCGCACTGGAGTCCTGAGGGCGTTCACTTACGTTCCGGTTCTCTCTGGGAGAAGCAGGCTGAGACTACCACTTCCCCATTCACCTGAGGTCAACGTGACTGATCAGTTACCATTCTGTTTCCCTCTAGTCCTGGCGTGAGGCCAACGGCACCGAGCACACGCCACCCTCCCTAAGCTGCGCAGGGGTGCAGCCGTGCCACACACCCGTTGGCTGTTGTCAGCCACGCAGATTGGGTGTGGCTGTTACTGCAGCAGAACCTGGCTCATCCTGAGAGACACACACGCACCCTCCTCAGTCTCACATACGCTGTGTCAAGCACGTGCTCATGCCGTCTTCTGCAAGATGTAAACAATTGCTTGCATTTTACAGGCAAGAAAATAGAACCACAGGAAGGAAGGTGTATGCGGACCTGGAGTTCGGAACCAGAGTGCCTGCCACTCGGAGCCATGGTTTCCTTATCCATCACATGAGGCAATCATGATACTCATCTGCTAGGGCCAGTCTGTGTTCTCCCTCCCATCGCCTGCCTTGCCACTGTCATGGTGACTGAGATGCAGTGATGATCTGAACTTGTCAACCACGGGGACATGCTGTCAGAAGGGCTGCCCTGCTGGGCCTGCTGGCCACCTGACACCGTGAGAGCGGCCTCCTCGTCACAACACATTCCCCATCCGAGAGGGGGATCAGCACTCACGATTGTGATGTTGGCGACATCCTTGACAAAGCCGATGGCCTTTTCGGGCTGGAACTTGCAGTCACTGTCCTGTTGAAGATGCAAAGGGCATGAAATAGAGGTGAGAGACCCGAAGTCTCAGCGTCCCCATGCAGTTCAATAACATTTACTAAGCAAAACAAGACGTCCAAGGGCCTGGGGGGGTGGGATCACTTCAGAGAGAATTAGAGCAGAGGAGCTCAGGGTCTAGTGGCAGGTGGTCCTGTGCTAGCTTTGGCAGAGGCGGGCACACAGGGTGTGTGGTGGGAGCCTGGGGAGGGACCTGACCCGGCCTTAGGAAACTCTCTGAGAAGTGGAGGCTGAGTCGGAGCCTGTGTGGCACGGGAGTAGGGACAGTCTCAGCCCAGGAAACAACACTGGCAAGAGGCAGGTGCAGGGGTAAGGGCACCAGGAGGGAAGCACAGCCCTTCCAAGGCAGGAGAGAAGGTGGTGGGATGCGGCCTGGGGGTGTGACAGGAGAGTAAAGGAGGTGGGACAGGGACACTGGTGTGGTGTCTGGCTTTCTCCCGAAGGCCGCATGGAGCCTCTGCAGCGTTCTGATCGCAGCAAGAGCGGGGTCCGAGCTGGGTCTGAGAGGCCTAGGGAGGCCACCCTCTGTGGTCTGGAAAAGCCCGGGTCTGAGTGGTCAGCAACACGGATGGGCTAAGGGTGCTGTGTGAGGTCTGTGGGCTCCACAGGCTGGCAGCAGGGAAAGCCGGGAGGGGACCGGCCCCACAGGACTGTGGGCACTCAGGAGATTCCGAGGGACGCCAGTGCCGGGGGGAAATGGGGAGGAGTAACGGTGCTCAGCTGTGGCTAGGCTGGGCGGAGGCTGGGCGGGGAGGCCCAGCAGCCTTGGTAGGGTGAAGGCGGGGGTGGGCCCCAAGAGGGTCCTTAGCTCAAGAGGCGGACGGCATGGACGGAGGGGAGAGGCCAGAGGATGGCGCTCATGGCAGGAGGGAGAGGAGCTGGGAAGGTGGGGCAGTGGGGGAGGGAGGGGTCCTGAGAAGGCCGGCTCAGGAAGGAGAGACACGGTGCCGCAGAACGGGTATGGGGTGAGGTGATGAGAGGCCTCTGGACTGGGGAGAACAGTGGGCTTGGGTAGGTGGATGAGGGAAGGAAGCATTTGGAGGGCACAGACAACCGTGAGAATTCTGGCAGAAGGGAGGTGGGGGAAGAAGGGATGTCTTCCCAGGCTGGGAGGGAGTGAAGCTAGGTGCGCTGTGCGTCGGGAAGACGGAGCGGAGGCTGCCCGGAGTTACCTTGCCCTGGTAGGGGTAGGTGTCTTCACCCATGATGCCCTTGTTGTACAGGATGTACTCGAAAGCCTGGCTGGGGAGACCGCTGCAAGAAGGACACACAGCTGAGCCCACCTGGGGTCTTTCTGATAGAGGTGGCGCCCTCGGGGGCTGGCACGGTGAGATGCCTGCCCTGGCAGGCTGGGGTCTTGGTTGGGCAGGTCCCAGTGGCAGACCTCTGAGAGATCTGGCCTTGGGATAAGACTCAACAAACTCAGGGGAGGCCACCGGAGTCCAAGGAGCAGCCCAAATGTGCCTCAGTGGGGCAGAGACCCCTCAAGGCCAGCCGCCCTGTCAGGAGCGCACAGCCCCACACCACGGCCAACAGAATCAGCCGGAGTACTGTCATCGCCACGGCCATGCCCCCGGGCAGGTGCTTCCCAGACATGACTTCCTGACCCCTTGTGTTGAGCCCGTGTGGTGGATGCTGTCATTTGCTGAGGCAAAGATGCTGAAGAACCTGCCCAGGGCCACAGAGCCAAAGTTAGGAAGTGGTTCCAAAGGTGGGTCTTTGTCTGTATCACATGGCCTCCCAGAATAAATAAAACCTCTGCAGGGGCCCAGCGATCCCCGTCCCTGCTCTGTTTCTCTCCTCAGCAATCAGCACCGTTTGACCTAGCCTAGCCTTGACCGTGGCCTGCCTGAGCCTGCCAGAATGCGCGCTCCTTGAGTTCTGCTGAGCGCTGTATCCCCAGCGCCTACACACAGCGGGTGCTCCGTGACATTTGTTGCATGAATGAGAAAAGGAAGTACTGTCCTGAACCAAAGCAAACAGACTCCTTTGAAAAACAGGAGTGTGGGTGCGGTGGCTCACGCCTGTAATCCTAGCACACTGTGAGGCCGAGGCGGGTGGATCACCTGTCAGGAGCTTGAGACCAGCCCGGCCAACATGGTGAAACCCCGTCTCTACTGAAAATACAACAATTAGCTGGGTGTGGGCGCAGGCCTGTAGTCCCAGCTACCCAGGAGGCTGAGGCAGGAGAATTGCTTGAGCACAGGAGGTAGTCCCAGCTACCCAGGAGGCTGAGGCAGGAGAATCGCTTGAACACAGGAGGCGGAGGTTGCAGTGAGCCGAGATCGCGTCACTGCGCTCCAGCCTGGGTGACAGAGCGAGAATCCATCTCAAAAAAAAAAAAAAGAAAAAACAGTGGGACCCCAGAAGGCCAAAATGTCAGATTCTGGTTATGGGTGGGGTTTCTAAGCTGTGGAGAGGAAAGGGACACTGAGCAGGCTAGTGGACCTGAGAGCAGACTGTGACTTCACCCGGGGTCCCCAGGACTCACTCCGCCACAGCACAGCTCCCTGCAGGAGGAGGGGCCGGCTCAGAGGGGCGGGGCCTGGGAGAGGGATGGTCCCCAGGGAGGTGGAGGGGAGCCGGGCAGGGCACCCTAGGGCCTGGTATTCTGCACACCACGTGCCAGGTGAGCAAATACCACAGAACTGTCCCAGAGCTCTGGATGAAGGGATCGCTGGGGTCACTGCAGAAACGTCGGCGAACTCCTGGCAGCCTGCTTAGCGTGGGCCGGGAAAGCAGGCCCAGGCGAGGACCACCCCTGATTCACGGTTGCCTCCCCCTCACAGGGCGCAATGAGCTGGGGAGGCTTGGACTTCAGCGAGTTCATCTAAAGGCCAACCCTGCCTCCGTGTGTGGACCTTGGGTTTGGAGGATGATGTGTAATGGTCCTGCTCACTCTGTTAATTCCGTTGGCCACTCTTTCAGAGGCCTTGGTGGCAGGTGAGGCTGACCTCGCTGTGGAGTGAGAGCCAGGTGAGACAGTGGAGAGCAGACAGATTCCTGGGCTCGGGTTCCAGCCCTGCCCTGTCCTGGCTGAGACCTGGCCGTGTGAGGTGACCGCGCCTGTACATCAGAGGCCATTGTGCCACCGCCCGGGGGAGTGGTGGGGGTGTATCTGGCAGAGCCAGCACACACGGGGTCCTGTCGAAGCGATCACTGGGAAATGCGGAGAGGTTCTGGGCCCCGCCTGGCCAGGGACGTACCCCTGGCAGCCGTGATTGTTGAAGTCCTGGGCGCAGTCCACCAGCTGCTGTTCGGCCTGGAAGAAGAACATACCCGGTGAGCTGTGGGCTGAGAAGCCATCCAGGCTTTGGCACGAGGTGCTGAGCCTCCCCGGCTGAGCCATATCTGCGGCCCCATCAGGGCTGCATCAAGGTGACCAGATTATAAACTCCCCAAGGGCAGGGACAGTTCCTATATGTCCTGCAGTGCCAGCCCAGCAGCCAGCACGTGTCGGGAGGGGTTCAGGAAGCAGGGGCAGCCAGGGAAGGTCCGAGGGGGCAAGGGCTGCTGGGCCTGAGCCCCTGGCCGATAGGTGTGCCCACATGAGCAGAACGTGGGGTCACATGGTGGTGTATAGGATGGGGGACAAAGGCCCAGCCAGAGACCCTGCCCCCACCTGTCCTCGACCCAGGGCCCTCATGGCCTCACCAGGCCTGCTGTACACTCTCCCTCCTCCTACACAGAGGCAGGGACTAGGCCAGTTTTTTCGGATGTCTCAGCCCTCTCTTGCGGGCGAGGGGATGGATGCATAGGTCCCGGCTCTTCGCTCATGAAGGCTGCTGGGAAGGGCATAGCTCCTAGACAGATACCCACCAGGCAGGCTCTGCCTTTCTGAATCCCTCCTCAGGGAAGGCTCCAGGCAGTCAAGCTAAGAGCCGCCCAGATCCACCTGGGAATGGGCCCTTTAGCTGGTGCCTTAATAAACTCAGATCCTTCCCGGGGAAGCATCAATTGAAATTCTTATGCCAGATGTCCACAAGGCTGGCGCATCTGGGTCTGCCTGAAACAGCGCCCGTAGCCAATGCCCCAGGGAGACCAAAAGCTCAGGCCTGCTCTGCAGCAGGCTGGGGTGTCCTCTGCAGGGGGTGGCCCCCGTGCTGATTTCTTACCAAGGACAGCATCTTCCCAGTTGCGATGGCGATCGCAGACTCCAGGGCCCCCGTGGTGGAGAAAGTCCAGCAGCTGCCACAGGCACCCTGGAAAGGCCAGGGGAGGGCAGAAGACGTTAGTGACAGGGACACTGTGAGACAGCCCTGCCAGAGCCCCAGAGTCCCCACGTGCCTTGACAGTTTACAAAGCCCTATTCCAAATCTGTGCGTCTGAGCCTCACAAGTCCTGAGAGGCTTGCAAAGGAGAAGCAGCAGGTGCCTCTGACCAGCGCCTGCGGACTCCCAATCCCCGCCCCTTGGTGGCCAATCCCCACCGTCCTGTGAGGGCCCGGATCCCCCACCCCATTCTGCAGTCTTCTGGCCCTCCAACTGCTCGATCTTCAGCTGGCTCCTCTTCTCCCCACTGTTCCCCGCAGAAG
>PVKV010023979.1:0-32359 GCA_004027835.1 Alouatta palliata
GCAACCTCCGCCTCCCGGGTTCAAATGATTCTCCTGCCTCAGCCTCCTGAGTAGCTGGGATTACAGGTACCCGCCCCCAAACCCAATACAAAAATACAGTTTTTGTATTTTTAGTAGAGACGGGGTTTCACCATGTTGGCCAGGCTGGTCTTGAACTCCTGATCTCAAGTGATCCACCCACCTCAGCCTCACAAAGTACTGGGATTACAGGTGTCAGCTGCTGTGCCCAGCTCTTCTTCACCTCCTAAAGGCCCAACATCTCGATACCACCACAGGAGGACATACTGGAGGGGACCCATTCAAATCACAGCATCAGCATCGGCTAGCAGGCGTCTTCCTCTCTGTTTTTCGCTGCTTTGTCTTCTTGCCTGATATGTCTTTGCCTGGTCCTTCGTTCCTAACCTTTCACTCCCCTTTTGGTTTAAGTCTGCCTTTTAGCAACAGAAATGGCTACACTTTTTGAAAACCTGATTCGTCTTATTTTTCTAACTATGGGATTTACACAATTCTCTTTCATTCATTCTTGCCTTGTGGGTTTACACTTTCTCTCTTTGGGGCCTCACTGTTCTTTTCATTTCCTATCTTTTAGAATTAAGAATATAATGTTTAATATATAATATTGTTCATATTGATGTTAATATTATATTTATTAATATTAAGTATATAATATTTATTTATATGAATTTTCTCTTGTATTTGAAGGAAGAGACATTCAGTTCTTAATTAGTCTTTAATGTTTGGTTTACCAAGTTGTGTGTATACCTATAGTTTAATTGTCAGAGTTTAGAAGAAATGAATAGGAATTTTGACTATGCCTTATCCACGGAAAGAACTGCCATCCTCTCCTTCATACCCTGATTTTTGTTAATTTGCTGTGATAAACCAACAGTGTTGTTATAATACCACTTTCTTCTTACTTTTTGTAGAAATATTCTTTTGTAAAAATAGATCAAGGTCTTTACCATTCAGATTAGAAACAGGACATCCGATGATGACTTGTGCTTCTCCGTGAAACTCCATTAGCGGCCAGTGGATTTCCTCCTGGCCTGTGGACTTTCTTCCTGTTTTTTAGGTTC
Organism: Alouatta palliata; assembly: GCA_004027835.1. Taxonomy (NCBI): domain Eukaryota; kingdom Metazoa; phylum Chordata; class Mammalia; order Primates; family Atelidae; genus Alouatta; species Alouatta palliata. The sequence goes on from PVKV010023979.1 coordinate 1,077, forward strand.
CTGGGGGTAGGCGCACGCTTGTGAATTTCTCTCGCACACTCTCCTTTTCTGTCTTCTTTCCGTAACATCATGTCAACTTTTTTGTGGACGACTTACCAGGAACAGCTAGGATGTCAACACATTTTGACCTCAAGGGCAAAAGCTTGTTTTCAGTGAGATCATAAAATTATGATCTTCAAAGAACGTCCTGGGTCCTGGGAGCTTCCTGGGGATACGAGTGCAGGCACCATCTTTAGAGTCCAGAAGACGTACTTGCTTTATACACTCTGGGCCTCAGTTGCTTCTGCACAACAGTGACTCACGGAACCCTTGTGAGAAAGACGTGATTTTCCATGAGAAGTGTCTGTGAGGCAAGCACTGGAGGCCAGCAGACAGCAAGGTCTTGCAACTGAACTTGCCGAGCTGTGGTCTACCCAAGATCGTTTGACCTGTGTGCATTCTAAATTATCCCATGAGATCGCTGTAACGTTTACTTGTGGTGGGTCGGGGGATGCTGAAAGAGGCTTCTGGACCAATTTCTTCTTTCTCCCCAACCTTACGAGGATGCTGTGGGTTCTGCGTGCCCTCTAGTGGTGAAACTGAACACCTGCGCTATGAGAGCAGCGTCGCTCAGGGCTGAGATTGTGTTCACGGCGTGGGTTCCTCTCTTCGTTCTCCTGCCCTGGCTAGGGATGCAGTCCGCACCCTCCACTCTTGGAGATTCTGAAGAATGCAGAAACACTTGGGAGAATGTTCTGATCACGGAATTTGTTAGGACAGAGTCCTACAAGAATGAATTTGAGGATTTTACACATCTGCGTATATCTTTGACCTTAAAACCTTATTAAATTTTCGTTGCCCTTTTCCATAATAATTATACTTATCTTTGCAAGAGTATTATACTTCCTTCCAACAGGATTTCTTACTCCCTCGAGTGATTTTGATAATCTTCATAATCCTGTTAAAAATAGCCATAATTCGTTCAAGTATATGAAAGTTGAGTACAAAATTAGTTTGGCTGGTTGACTCACTGCATTTTAAACCCAAGAATGTCTTAATACAGCCATTCAGATTTTGAAGCTGTGGTTTAACTTAGACAAAGAATTCTGCTTTGAATGTGATTGAGCAAGTGTATGCGTCTAATTTAAGTTTTCTAAAGCCATGATAGAATTCCTGTTGGTGTTATTAGGTTTTAGAAGTTAGGTTAAATGTTCCATCTTTTTGTCTTAGTGATGTTTGTGAGGACAAAATAATTAAGATTGTGTCTCTTTTCATGGAATCAACCTAGATGTCCATCAATGGTGGACTGGATGAAGAAAATGTGGTACATATGCACCATGGAATACTATGCAGCCATAAAAAAGAGTGAAATTATGTCCTTTATGGATGAGGCTGGAGGCCATTACCCTAAACGAAGTAATGCAGAAACAAAAAAGCAAATGTCACATCTTCTCACTTATAAGTGGCCACTAAACCTTGGTGCACACAAATGTAAAGATGGAACACTAGGCACTGGGGACTCTGAAAGGAGGGAAGGAGGAAAAAAGGGAGGGAGGGAGGAGGGAGAAAGGGCTGAAAACTTTCTATTTCTACCATGCTCACTATGTGGGTGATGGAACCAATAGAAGCCCAAACATCAGCATCATACAATATACCCTTGAGACAAACTGCACATGAACCCCTGAATCTAAAATTAAAAAAAAAATTAAAACGCTGTGTTTTTAAAGATGTTTCCCACCTGCATCTGAAAGAAGAAAAAACTACACAACTTTGAATCATGCTAAGGAAGTAACAGAATCTTAGAGGTGAGCCAGGGATCTCAGAGGTCCTCCTCCACACACCTCCTGATGCAGAGATTCCTTCCATAGCATCCCTGAGAGAGGGCGGGCCGACCTCAACCAAATCCATCAGGATGCTTTTGTTTGCAAGATGCAAAATGAGACAAAACCAAACCATATGACTTTTCAGTGATGGGAGCTCCCTGACTCAGCGTCTCCATGTCTACACTGGAGTATGAGAGGGGACCGGCCGAGAAGCCAGTGCAGCAGCCAGCTGTTTGGGTTGCTAGGATCCCAGGCCATATCTCCCTGGGTCCCAGGAGAGCAAGCTTCCCTCTCTCCCCAGCCCACCCCTTTTCCAGGTCATAATGCTAATGATAAGAACAGGAACGACAACATGAGTGTAAAGCCCCTCGATTTCTTTTTTAAGCAACTCAGATTTTACTAGAGTCCACAGGTGGAGCACCGACCCATAGCCTGGAGAAGCCATGGAGACCACAGGCTCAGGCTGTCCTTTTCTAGCAAAGTCATTCTCTTCAGCATACTATTCTTGCTGTAGCACAAACTCCCCCTGGGCCCTCCCCACTGGTTTCCCCTAGACGCAGCTCACTCGGCACCCCCACCGTCTGAATGGATGATTATTCCTTTGCGTGTGGTTTTTCTCAATTCTGACTTTGCCCTCATAAAGGAGGAGGCCTTGGCCAGGACGAAGGGGTTTGGAGGTGGGTGGGGAGTGAGGCGGCCACGCCCATGAGCAGGTGTCTTCTATGCCTGCCGGGGCTCCCTCAACTGCTCCAAAGAATTCAGACCTGCTGTTTTCTCTCTCTCGCTCCAAAACACTGGTTTCTCTCTCTTCAAAGTCTGCCTGAGCTGCAACTTTTTCCCAAAATTAAAAAATTTAATTCCTTGGTGCCTACTTTTTTTTTTTTTTTCAGATGGAGTCTCACTCTGTCACCCTGTCTGCAGTGCAATGGCGCAATCTCAGTTCACTGCCCTCCACCTCCGGGTTCAAGCGATTCTCTTGCCTCAGCCTCCTGAGTAGCTGGGCTTACAGGCGCATGCCACCACACCCGGCTAATGTTTTGTACTTTCAGTAGAGACAGGGTTTCACTACGTTGGGCAGGCTGGTCTCGAACTCCTGACCTCATGATCTGCATGACTGGGCCTCCAAAAGTGCTGGGATTACAGTTGTGAGCCACCGGGCTCGGCCTGCCTTTCTTTTTGTAAGCGTTTATTTTAGGTTCGGGAGTACACATGCAGTTTGTTACATAGGTAAATTCATGTGGAGAGGTCCATTGTACAAATTATTTTATCACCCAGGAATTAAGCCCAGTCCCCAGCAGTGATCTTTTCTGTTCCCCTCCCTTCCCCGACTCTCCACCCTCAAGTAGGCCCCAGGGTCTGTTGCTTCCTTCTTTGTGTTCATGAGTTCTCATCCTTTAGCTCCTGGATGCATTTCATTCTTTCTTCCAATCAATCCTCCCAGTGGAAAGCCCAGAGACCACGAACTTTGGGCGCTGTGGTCAGGCAGGCCCGTGCCCCCTGGGGCCCCTCCGTGCCTCCCTTGGCCGGGGTTTTTGTGGCAGCTGGGGCTGGCCAGCACTTCCATCATGTGGGTGCCCATGGGGAAACTGGGAGTGGAGTGTGCTGGCTTATACAAGTGCTAGGAAGCTAGCCACAAACGTATACCATATCGCCCCCTTCTAGAAAATCTCCAGCCATGAGACGCTCATTGCCTTAGAAGGTGCCTGTTTCATGGTTGGTTGGCTTTCATTGACACAGGCCTGGGAACCAGACTTCCGACGTTCAAATCCCAGTTCCACCAGTTGGCAGCCCATGATACTGGGAAAGTTTCCTAACGGCACTGGCCTCCGCTACCTCCCGTGGGAGGTGGAAACCCTCATCGTGCCACCACGTGTGAGAATCAGCGGGAGGCGCCTGACGCATTGCGCCTGCGCAGTAACTGCAGTCCCTGCTCCCGTTTGTCCCCCAGCGTTCCTCCTCTTGACCTTCAGCCATTCATTCTGTTCCTATCACATGGAGGCCACGGAGTCCGTCTACCCTGCCGTCTGTGTTTGTGGCATTTGGGGCAGCTGTTACGGCTTCACAGAGAATCGCCCTTGATTCTTCCCCAGGCCAAACTGACTGCTTCTTCAACTTCTCCTGAGTTTGCGTCACCGCCTCGTACTGCCCTTTCTCACTTCCGTGACCCCACCTCTGCCTTCCCTGCTGTCCCCCCACCACACACACAGCATGCCCTGCCCATCCTGTGCACTGGCATTTCTGTCCTGCGCCCTCAGTCTCGTATGAGATGTCCTCTCCCCAGATCCTCTCCCCACTGCCCCCAACATCTCCCTGAAGGACACCTGCTTTCCTCAGTGCCTGATTTAGGTAATGCCTCCTCCAGGAAAGCCGAATGTCTAAAGACTAGTGACGGCTAGGGCCTCCTCACTCCACTCCCTTCCTGCTTGCCTCACTCTTCATTAGACGCTTCCCAAGCCATGAATCAATTCTGTCTGTTGGTCACTCTTCCCGGAGCCTAAGTCCCTGGAGGGCAGGATGCTGTCTTCCTCACCTCCACCCCTCTGTTGTCTAGAAGAGGGTCTAGATACAGGACAAGCTCAGTAAAGATTTGCAGAATGAAGGGAGGAAGGAAGGAAGGAACCGGCCCTGATGCCCTAGGTGTGGTCTGACGAATGCAGAGAAAGCATGAATGCCCCCGGCTTTGCTCGGTCTGCTCAGCAGGAAATGAGAAGGACAGAGTGCTACTCAGGTGTGCTGATGGCTGAAAGCTCGCTGTGTGCACACATGCAGCTCCTGCTGCACGCATACATAGAGGGCAGACGGACCTTTCTCAAATGCTTGCCGCTTGCTATTCTCATTGTGTGTAACATTAAAGGGGGGAAGGACATTTGCAAAAATGAGAGTGACAGTTGGTGCTGATCATGTTTTCTACTCTGCAAACCTCATCTGTAAACACATCAGGTGAGTTGTGAGTTCGTAAAATGGTTCAAGAAAGAATCTCAGAGAGGTTTTGGGAAGGGCTTTTAAAAGACAACATTTGGTCCTAGGAAATATACACAGACAAATGGGATGGCTAAGTAGAACAAAGAGAATGAGAGTGAAAGTGTGAATCAAGGGCACAGACGTTTGAAAGTGGCAAAGAAATGTATTTAAAACCATCCTATATAGGAGCAGTATCAACAACATTCTCCCAGGCAAATATACACAGACCCTCTCTCCCTCTCACATACACACATGCAGGATCACACACACACACACACACACACACACACACACAGACAAGATGCAAGATAACTAATGTGATATAATTGACTAATAATGAGGATTATTTTTACAGCCTGTAATGAAATAATATCACAGCACAGACTCATAATTCTTATTCCTCCCTGAATCTCACTTATTTAACTAGAATAGATGTAGGAAGAAAAAACAATCCCTCCATTCATCCTGCGTAGAACAGCTAATAATTGGGAAAAGCTGCCTGAATATTATACAGGTAGATGTGAGTCAGCCGATATGTTTCTATCCTCAGGGATCAAAGAATTCTAGGTTTGTCTGTGAGGAGGGAGGGATGGAAATGAGAAGGGTCTTTTAAAACTAAATGAAATTGTGAGGAGATACCGTCTCTTCCAAAAAAACGTACTTTTTTCAGACGGATGTGGTGGCTTACACCTGTAATCCCAGCACTTTGGGAGGACGAGGTGGGTGGATCATTTGAGGTCAGGAGTTCCAGACCAGCCTGGCCAACATGGTAAAATCCCCATCACTACTGACAATACAAAATTAGCTCAGTGTGGTGGTGGGTGCCTGTAGTCCCAGCTACTCAGGAGACTGAGGCAGGAGAATCGCTTGAACCCAGGAGGTGGAGGTTACAGTGAGCCGAGATAGTGCCACTGTACTCCAGCATGGGCAACAGAGACTGTAAAAAAAAAAAAAAAAAATTTATTTTTTTCAACTTGCCTTTTTGGGGGATTCATTAGAGTCTACACTGGGGCTTCCCTAAAGAAAACTGGGAGAAAGCTGCAGAAATACACTATAGAGAAGTCAGAAAATACAGATGTGCAAAAAATAACCCCAAAGGACTTAAATACTTAAATATTATGACCTAAAACATAGCTCACCACCCCGTTCAGAATGTTTTCCTTCACTTGCACTTGCAGGAGCACAGACACCTTTTGTTCGTTAGAGAAACTTAGGGAAAGCTCATTTTATATACCCAGCCTTCCCGCCTTACAGGAAAACTGACCGTCTTCCATTTCAGTAAATCCGGATCTATTCAGATGAGCTTTTCACCGTGCAATTTTGATTCCAGTCGTAAATACCACATAGCTCTCTCTGGGTATGTGTAATGCTGTGCCATATAAAACCTGAGAGCACTTTAGTTCTCAGTCCAAAATCAACACACTTAGCTTTCAAACACCATACAAGCTCATTTATTTTCTCAAATTAGTTTTTACTTAACCAAGTGTTAAAATGAGTTTAGAACCCTCGGGCGCGCATGGGTGGGACAGGTAAGCAGCCCTACTGGGCGATGCCGCACGCAGAGACAAGTGGCCCCAGGTGGACCCTGACACCCGCCCCAGGGACGCCCTGGCCCTGCCCCGGTTCTCGCTCTGCGCTTCTTCTCTTCACCACCAGGGGGCAGGCTCCTAGCGGGATGAAAACCGTGCGTTTCCTGATGGCTGCACGGGTTTGCTGCGCCATCCGCTTCCACACTGGGATCCTTGAGAATAGTCTTTGATGACTTTGGCTACTGATTCAGCATTTCAGGCCAAAAAAGCCGTATCTAGAAAGCCAAATTCTACTGAACCGCTGGGAAGTGTGGAGGTAGTTCTTCCTTCCTCCCTCCCTCCCTCCCTCTCTTCTTCCTTCCTTCTTTCCTTCCTTCCGTTTCAAGCAAATTCCTCATCCTTTCAGGGCACTCTCTGGCCTGCAGCCTGCTGCTGTTCCTGGACCCTGCGGGCCCCTCCTCACCTGCCTTCCTGCGTGCCATGCACCAGATATACCTCCGTAACTCCTCACATTCCAGCTCCTTTCACCCTCTCCTGGCCCTCTGTGGCTGGCCCTGGTCAGCACACCGTGATTACTTAGTCCAAGCTGCAAGAATAGACTCTTCTGCAGGCCTACTTTGTCATCCGTCACCCTCACGAGAACAGAAATCACACAGGTGCACAGTCTCTGCTCACCAGTAAGTCTCCAGCATCGAGGACACTCCCTGGCACATAGTGAGTGCTCAGCAAATGCCTGTTGAATAAGATTGTCTTCTGTGTCTGAGGACTGGTGAATAAATAGAGGTAAAGAGGTAAGGAACCACCTAAGAAGCATGAAGATGTAGTGTGGATGACCCATGGGGACCAGGTGGGGAGGGAGATGTGGGTGAAGGAGAGAACCCGGAGAGAACTGTACCTGGTGAGAGGCCCTCAAGGCTCCAGGCCACACATACCAGCACCAGCTGCTCATACAGGTGTGGGCACTTTGTTTCCAAAGCTACCTGGACCGACTTTCCAGTTTTTGTAAACTGACCCTGTAACCCGTCTACCATTTTCTCCCTGACTTGGCTATTTGGAGGACCTATTATCCAACATTCATAGCATTTGACTCTGGTCTCTCTTCTTGTAGGAGACCATCAAAGTGTGGGAAAAATTACAGGAAAGACGCAAACCTTAGAAGGCCAGGAAGTTTTGCAAATGCTTCGGGAAAGGGTTATAGCTGAAGGCAGCCTAATCCTCTTACCTTAAGCTAATGGCAAAGGGCAGATAACAAAGGAATGCAAAAAACTTACCTTTGATCATCTGGGGGCAGGACTGCCTCCTACTCAGAAAATCAACAATGTTAATTACCCACAAACAGTATTTGCTCTACGCCTTTGTCATTAAATCCGTACTAAATAAATGCAAGCCTCTCCAGCTTATGGGATGCACTTTCTCATCAGCTGTGCTAACTAAGCTGTGTGGCCCCCTAGCCGCGCTCACAGGCAAAAAACCTGTGTCTCCACACTCCATTCATCCATCGCTTGGCCAGAATCTGCGTCCTCTGACTACCCTCTCCCCACTCACAGCTCTCATCCACAACTTTAAGGCCTGAATCCCATTATTTACCATTAGTCTTCCATATTAGACATCATACCTGGGGCACGGCTTCCATAGGCCACCAAGAAAACTGCAAAATGTCAAGAGGATAAAAAATCCTTTCATGGGGAAGTATCTGCATATCCCTTGTGAACAAGCCCAACCTTGTTCACAAAGACGGAAATATCCAGGAGGGTGCTGACATTTTCAGGTATGTGTGATGAGCACCCACATGATCAATTTAAAAGATTGACCCCAGAGGCTCTACTTGAGTCGGGTTTCTCTGGGAGGTTTTTCTCCACTAAGAGGTGACAAAGAGATAGTCTCTATTCTTTCTAAGAAAATGTCTGCAAACTGGCCAGGCACGGTGGCATATCACACCTGTAATCCCAGTACTTTGGGAAACCCCATCTCTACTAAAAATTCAAAAAAATTAGCTGAGTGTGGTGGCACATGCTTGTAATCCCAGCTACTCGGGAGGCTGAGGCAGGAGAATCAGGAGAACCACTTGAACCTGGGAGGCGGAGGTTGCGGTGAGCCAAGATTGTGCCATTGTACTCCAGCCTGGGCAACAAGAGCAAAAAACTCCATCTCAAAAAAAAAAAAAAAAAAAAAAGACAAGGTCCACAAACTATCTGGATGTGACTGAGTCCTTACATAGTCCCTGACATCCGTTTTCAACCATCACATAAAGGCTGGGAGTCCTTGAATGCCTCAGATACAATGGCTTTGCTGCATCGAACATTGCCATGTGAAACCCTCCCCTCATGACCTGGGAAACCACTGATCGATCTGAAATGATGATACGTAGCGCTCGGCTGACCCTGCCACTGAGGTGGGGATACTCACAGGAAGCCGGGCCAGACCCTCAGGTTGTGTTCATCACTGACCCTCATGTGTGGTTAAGGAAGGCCATTTAAAAATGAGCTGTGTCAGCAGAACCAGGGAGAACCCCATGAGATGGTGAGATTTGTGTGGTGAGATGAGTGTCACTGGTACACTCTGGGACAAAACCAGTTTCAGAACCTCCATTATCACGTCTGTCTCTGGCTAGCGAGGAATGAGTATTAAAAATACTAATAGTTTTGACAAAAAGAATCTATCTTTAAATAAGCTGTTTTGATGTTTGTCATTGTTTAGGGCAGTCCCATGGCTGGACAAAAGTTTCCAATGTTTGAGACATTATGAGAAAACAAAGAAAAACCCAGTTCCTTTTTCTCGGATACTCTAAAACACTCATACTGTAGTTTCCCTTATGGAGTACTGGAATAAATCATCTAAAATGTAATTAGTTCAAATTTTAGATTTTCCATCAAATAATGATTTTAGTAAAGTCATAACTATCCATATTAACTTAGTGTTTATCATGGCTACCCAGAAAGCCTGCATGTCATGGAAACTGGGGTCAGGGAAGTTGCACTGTCTGCCTGCGAGGGAGCGTAGCTGCTGGGCTTGCAGGCAAGTACTCCTGGACCCCAGCAGCGCTCTCCCCACTGGCCCGACAGCCTCTCCCGGTGCAGGGCATCGAGAATCGACACAATGCAGAGGGAATACATGGTAGAGTTGTCTGGCAGGACTAGATTATGTTAAATAGGAGTACTTCAGTTTTATTGATCATCAGCCCCACATTTGACCTTTTTAGGTAATTTTATTTTTGATTTTTAAAATTTTGATTAACTTTTAAGTTCACAAAAATTATGTATTTATGGTGTACATGTTTTAAATATTTTTTAATTGACACATAACTGTACAGGTTGGGTGCAGTGGCTCACACCTGTAATCCCTATTTTGGGAGGCTGAGGAGGGAGGATCACTTGAGGCCAGGAGTTCAAGACCAGCTTGGTCAACAGCAAAACCCTGTCTCGGCTGGGCATAGTGGCTCATACTTGTAGTCCCAGCACTTTGGGAGGCTGAGGTCGGTGGACCACTTGAGGCCAGGAATTCAATCCCAGCCTGGCCAACATGGCAAAACCCCATGTCTGCTAAAAATACACAAAATTAGCTGGGTATGGTGATGCATGCCTGTAGCCCTAGCTACTTGGGAGGCTGAGGCAGGAGAATTGCTTGAACCCAGGAGGCGGAGGTTGCAGTGAGCCGAAATCGCACCACTGCACTCCAGCCTGGGTGACACAGCAAGACCCTGTCTCAAAAACCAACAACAACACAAACAAACAAACAAACAAAACCCATCTCTACAAAAAAAAAATCTTTAAAAATTAGTCAGGTATTGATTTGCATTTCTCTAATGACCAGTGATGATGAGCATTTTTTCATATGTTGGCCTCATATATGTTCTCTTTTGAAAAGTGTCTGTTCATATCCTTCACCCACTTTTGAATGGGGTTGTTTGGTTTTTTCTTGTATATCTGTTTTAGTTCTTTGTAGATTCTGGATATTAGCCCTTTCTCAGATGGGTAGATTGCAAAACTTTTTTCCCATTCTGTTGGTTGCCGATTCACTCTAATGATGGTTTCTTTTGCTGTACAGAAGCTCTGGAGTTTCATTAGATCCCATTTGTCTATCCTGGCTTTTATTGCCATTGCTTTTGGTGTTTTAGTCATGAAGTCCTTGCCTATGCCTATGTCCTGGATGGTTTTGCCTACGTTTTCTTCTAGTGTTTTTATGGTGTTAGGTTTTATGTTTAAATCTTTGATCCATCTGGAGTTAATTTTAGTGTAAGGTGTCAGGGAGGGGTCCAGTTTCTGCTTTCTGCACATTGTTAGCACCAGTTAGAATGGCGATCATTAAAAAATTGGGAGACAACAGATGCTGGACAGGATGTGGAGAATTAGGAACACTCTTACACAGGGGGTGGGAGTGTAAATTAGTTCAACCATTGTGGAAGACAGTGTGGCAATTTCTCAAGGATCTAAAAATAGAAATTCCATTTGACCCAGCAATCCCACTATTGGGTATATATCCAAAGAACTATAAATCGTTCTACTATAAAGACACATGCACGTGAATGTTCATTGCAGCCCTGTGTACAATAGCAAAGACCTGGAACCAACCCAAATGCCCATCAATGATAGACTGGACAAAGAAAATGTGGTACATATACACCATGGAATACTATGCAGCCATAAAAAACGATGAGTTCGTGTCCTTTCAAGGGAGTTGGATGAATCTGGAAACCATCATTCTCAGCAAACTGACCCAAGAACAGAAAGCCAAGCACCGTATGTTCTCACTCATAGGTGGGTGTTGAACAACAAGAACACATGAACTCAGGGAGAGGAACATCACACACAGGGGACAGTTGGGGTGGGTAGGGGAGAGACAATGGGGGGTGGGGAGGGATAACATGGGGAGAAATGCCAGATATAGTATCCACCTAAAGTAAAATAAATAAATTATATTAAAAAACAATTAGTCAGGTATACTGATGTGCACCTGTATTCCTGGCTATTCTGGGGGCAAAAGGATCCCTTGAGCCCAGGAGTTCAGGGTTGCAGAGAGCTGTGATCGTACCACTGTTCTCCAGCCTGGGTGACAGACTGAGGTCCTGTCTCTGAAACATCTCTAAACATCTCCACCCCCCCAAAAAGTATGTATTTATATGTTAGAGTGTGATATTTTAATCTGTATATATGCTGCAGAAAGAGTAAATCAAGCTAATTAACACATCCATCACCTCACCTACTTATCATAGTTTTGCAATGAGAGTGTTTAAAGTCAACTTTGTTAGCAATTTAAGAATATACAATACATAATTATTAACTATGATCACCATGTGGTGTGACAGATCACTAAACTTACTCTTCTTGTCTAACTGAAACTTTGTACCTTTTGACTCATTCCTATCCCACTCCCCAGCCTCTGACAACCACCTTTCTGCTCTCTGCTTCTATGAATTCAATTTTTTTTTTGAGATTCCACATGTGAGTGACATCACACAGTGTTTGTCTTTCTGTACATAGCTACATGGCTTATTTTACTTAACGTGAGTCCTCCAGGTTCTTCTGTGTTGTCACAAATAACAGGATTTCCCTCATTTTTAAGGTCAAATAGTATTCCATTACACACACACACACACACACACACACACACACACACACATATCACATCACATTTTCCTTATCCATTCATCCCTTGATGGATAATTAGGTTGATTCTGTGTCTTGGCTATTGTGAATGATGCTGGCATAAATGTGGGAGTACAACTATCTCTTGGACATACTAATTTCATTTTCTTTGGATATATACCCAGTAGTGAGATTGCTGGATCATAGTTTTTTGAGGAACCTCCATACTGTTTTCCATAATGACTGTACTAATTTACATTCCCACCAACAATGTACAAGGATTCTCTGTTTTTCACATTCTTGTCAACAATTGTTATGTCTTGTCTTTTTGGTAATAGCCATTCTAACGGGGGTGAAGTGACATCTTATCGTGGTTTATACCTACATTTCCCTAATGATTAGTGATACTATGTTTTATATACCTGGCTATGTTTGACTTTTGGTTAAGTAACAGTATCTGCTTAATTAGGAAGTCCAGGCTACATGGTTTCAGAGCCCAGCTCCATCAATCCTTGGCTATGTGATTGCAGGTTGGTTATTTTACCTCCCCAAGACTTAGAATGGGGATATTTATGGATATTTTATGATCACCTTTAATCCAGGTAAAGCATGTTATATAATGTCTAGCACATAACTATCAGTTAACTAATGTTACCCACTATTATCTAACTCTGTTCAACAGTGATTTTTAGGATGAAGGAGGGCACTCACCTGAGTTGAATGGTATCATTCTTTGATCAAAGCTGTCTGATGGCTTTCCATCTCGCTCAGACTAAAAGCCAAAGCCCTAAACATCACCCACGTGGCCACTGCTTGATCCAACCTTTCTCTTCCCCGTTGGATTTCATCTCCTAACACACACACTGCACTCTCCTGTTCCAGAAACTGGACCTCTTCAGTGCCCATGAGCGTGCCAGGCACTCCCTCACTCTAGCCTCTGCAGTTATTCCCCTTTCCTGGAATGTTCTTCCCCCAGATCGCCAGTGGGCTCAATCCCCACCACCTCCAGGCCTTTCAGCCAATGTTGCCTTCCCTGTGAGTCTTTAATTGACCATCCTGTTTAAAACTGTAACATCTTAACACACTTCTTACCCTAGCTTAATTTTTCTTCTTAGAATGTCTCACCATTTGCCATACGCCATAAGTAGCAGGTACTGTGGAGTGCTGCCCAGAGGTCTCGAGAACTGAGTTTTGTGTGAAGGTGGCAGAGTGAATTAATTTTCTATTGCTATGCAAGAAATTTCCTCCAAAACCTTGCAGCTTAAAACAACATATATTTATCTCACGGTTTCTGTGGCTCAAGACTCTGGGGGCAGCTTAACCTGGTGATTCTAACTCTGGATTTCTCATGAGGTTTCCGTCAAAGGATTGGCCAGGACTGCAGTAATCTCAGCATTTGAGGATCTGATTTCAAGAAGGTTCAGTCACCCAATTTGGCAGGCCTCCATTTCTTGTTGGCTGCTGGCAGGTGAGCTCAGCTCCTTGTTCTGTGGACCTTTCCATAGTGCTGCTTGAGTGTCCTCACAATATGGCAGCAGCCTACCCCTGAGAGAATGACCCCAGAGACAGCCCAAAACAGAAGCTACAATGTTTTGTATGACCTAGCCTTGAGAGTCCCACACCATCACCTCCGCCATATTCTATGGGTCTCACCAACCCTGACACAGTATGGAAGGGGACTTACAATGGTGTGAATACCAGGAGGCAGGAATCATTGGGTGCCATCTTGGGGACTGGCTACTGAAGAGTCTCTCATCTCGTATTCAGAACTCAAACCCAACAGGGGAAGGTTGCTTAATCTTTTTGAATATCTGGCTCCTGTTTAATGTTAAATAAGTTTATTAAGTATTAGGACAAATACTAGTATTTAATAGTGTTTTGTGAGGATTAAATAAAATAATATGTGTATTATCTCAGAAACATATCTGGAATATAGTAAATGGACAAAAATTATTAGCTCCTTTTTTGAGTTCAAGTTGCAGGTACTAAGGGTTTTACACAGAAAATGACAAGAATACATTGTTGTCACTCACTCTGGCTGCAGTATTGAGAGTGAATTGGAGGAGTCAACCTAAAGGAAGAAGACCAGGAAAAGGTTCTGGTGACAGGAACCAAGATCAGGACGTGTAATAAATGGAAGTAGACAGATATAAGAGCATTGTTGGAGTCACCTTAAATTTATAATAGACATAGTTTATGTCACTATTCCTGACATGTCTGGGATTGATCATTGATTCATCATCTTGGGTAAGTGAAATTAGACAACTCAATTTGTCTTTACTTAGAGGAAGGGCATTCTTCTGTTCTACTTTGATGTAGATTTGTTCCTGTGAAGGAGTATGGTAGACTGCACTGTTGTTCACAATTATTTATCTTCCTGTGAGAGAGCTAACAACCCCATTGATGTGGGGCTTGATCATGTGACTTGCTTTGATCAATGGTGTATATGTACTTTTGGCCTGACCTCTTGATCTGCTTCTTCTGCCAAGAAATCAAGAAGGAGCTGCTTCCTTAGGTATCTCAGAATGGGGAAAACACATGGAGTGAAGCCAGAGCACTACAGCCAACCAACATGTAACTACATGAGAAACAGCCCTTTGTAAATATAAGTTATTGTAGTTCCAATGTGAGGAGATGCTTGTTACATGGCATAACCTGGTGATAGCTAACTGATACAAGGGGAAACCCTTATTCCCCTAGCTTCCCATTTCCTGTTTCCTCTATAGGTTCAGAAGGAACATCTACAATCTCTCTCTCTCTCTCTCTCCCTCTCTCTCATACACACACAGACACACATACATTTTATATCTTCCCCAAGGAAGGCTCAATGGCGAGTCTGGGGGATGAGTCTGGGGAAAGCCCGGTATCTGCAGGAGTGTCGGCCATGGGATAGAGCCACTGCAGAACCAAGAGCATCATGAGCTTTAGTTTCTGTGCAGTAAACAGACCAGATAGATTCTATGTGTACCAGGCTCAATCAGATCTTTGCTCTCTTTATTCCATCTTTTCTGCCTGTGCTTGAAGTATTGGTTGGGATAATACAGTATCCAGTTCTAGAATGCTAAAGTGATGTCAGAGTTGTCCAATGCAGCCTTCCTAATCCCATCAGTGCCACACTCTGGCTCCCAGTGTTCATTCTCGATTTAAAAGCTGGAAAGAGGGTGTTTGTTAAATAGCATCCTCTAACAGTTTCCTGAAGATGAAAGCCCAGGTTTTTTTTTAAAAAAAAAAAAAAAAGAAAAGAAAAAAACATTGTTTTTGTGGTTTTCCTAATTTAGGTGTCAAATGCCAACGAACCTCCCCTGAGTGGTCCTAACCTTCCCTTGGTTAGGATCCCAATTGATTTGCCTGTCATTGCTTGACAAGCTCCACTGACCTCTGAGTTTTACACTGAAGGGTGCTATTTAGTAACTGAAAACAGCCCAGCATGGTGAAATTGACTCTGGGGACTGGAGATGTGAGTTTGAATCCTGGCCTTGATGGCAACCAGCTGTGTGACCTAGGGCCCATTGGTGATGATCTTAGCGCCTCAGTTTATACATCTGCAAAGGAGGATGAAGGCAGTCCCCACACCCCTGACATGGTATGAATGTCAAACAAGATGGTGTTTGGGAAGGGGCTTGAAGGACACCCAGCACAGCGAGGTGAATGAGTGACAGATGTGGGGTCTCTCTGGAGCATGAAGTTGTAGAGAACCAGATTCTACTGGCATCTGTTTCCTATGGACGTGCTATTCTAGGCCTGGGTTGCTCATCCATAAAGCAGGAATAGTCATTATTTGGGTAATTCAATGAAGTATTCTACATAAAACCTAGAACGCAGGAGATGCCTCACGTTTAATCTCTTCCTTATGACCAGTGAGAAATTAAAGTGAAGGACATTTGCTGAAACTATGGGTGAAAGACACACAGAATAGGAGTAGAAACAATTCTTAAAGAGTGGGCAATTATAAAGATGAGGATTGGCAAACTACAGCCCCCCAGGCCATATCTGGCCCACTGTTTGATTTTGTAAATAGCCTTGTTGGAACTCAGTCGCACTCATTCACTTACATATCATTACTGGCTGCTTTCACATTACAGTGGCAGAATTTTTGACAGAGATCATATGGCCCTTGAAGCCAAAAACACTCACTGTCTGGGGGTGGGGGCATGGAGCTTGCTTCCTCTGTTGTGGATAAGTGGAAGAGGAAAAGCATGTTTTAAGAACTAGGAAGGAGGACTCAGCGTTGAGGGGGCAGTGGAAGAACTACAATGAGACAGAAGCTCGGACAGGTGCAGAGGAGGGATGGGAGACAAGGCAGGACAGGCAGAATAACAAAGTAACTCACTAGGCAATGGGGAGCCACAGGAGGTTGTGGAGCAGGGAAGGCGTGATGTTTGCTGCCAACTCAGTGCAATTATTAGAGGGGCTTAGCGCAGATCATCCATTTCTCAATCTGATGGAGGGCTTGCATGTCCACGTAAACAGAGCAGATGGAGAGTCTGCAAAGCAGTTGCTTGTTTGGAAAGGGAGTCAGCTTAAAGAGGAGCGGCTGGGATTTGTTTCCCTACTTGTTGGTGTGGGAGTTGTCTCCCTCGAAAGCATAAGCAATTAAATTGGTAATAGCAAAATTCGCAGTTGGCTATAGCGCGGCACTGCCCGACATATACGTCCCAAAGTGGGAATAGGTGCTCTACCAAAAATGAGCCTTCTCTGATCTAGTGGCTCCCGGAAACGCCGCATTAAATCAACCAAGGCAAGTCGGTTTTTGTCCTGCAGGGCTTCTCAGAGTCTGGAATGCACCAATATGTATTTTGATTTTCCTAGAGGGGATACAAGATGCTGTTTTTCTTAGATTTATTTCACTGTGGATGTGTATGTGTGTGTGTAAAACACTTAATAACCATCTCATGGAACAGTTTTGTTTAAAGAAATGCGTTTTGAAAAAGCTGGCCCAGAGGCTTTCTAAGGAGCTCAACAAGAACATGCTTGCATGATTTGAGAAGGGTTATCTGTATCCAAAGACAATGCTATTTGCCTGTTCTATCGCACAGACTAGTCAATGCCCTGTATTCTACAGAGCTTTGCAGTTTTCCAAATAATTTATGTACATGTTGATTTCTACATTTGCAAGTGGATTCAGCTTGATTAGCAATTTAAATGGAAATTTTCTGAACACTATGAATTGGCATCTCATTTGCATTTCTTGTCAATTATCTGTGGATTTATCTCGTGGCCCTGAAAATATTCTAGCTAGGCCAGGAGGCCTGACACAGTTTGGGGGATAAATGTGATCGATGGACATGTTTGTTACTTGAATCCGAAGGTCACAGAGACTTCCTGAGTATAAAACAAAGTTGCTAAGACGTTTCATTGCAGTCGGCTTCCATCAGCTCAGGACAGCCCTCCTGGGCATCGGCTGAAACCGAAGCTCCCCAGATGCAGTGATATCCCCATCAGCCCTGTGTGTTCTGTGAGCCATCACCTTCGTCACCCTCTATTTTATCTATTCCGCAGATCCACTCAGTGCTAGTCTGAAATCCACCTTGTCTTTGAATATCGTACCTTCTGCCTTCCCTCACTGTTAAGGGGAGCCCATGTCATTTGAATATTTGTTTTGTCTGTAGGTTGGTGCTGGACACAGGAGGGCCCTAGAGATACCATCAGTGTCATGGTGTCTGGTAAACCAGGGTATTTCAGAAAACATAGTGTGAGCAAGCCCATGTCATTTGAATATTTGTTTTGTCTGTAGGTTGGTGCTGGACACAGGAGGGCCCTAGAGATACCATCAGTGTCAGGGTGTCTGGTAAACCAGGGTATTCCAGAAAAAATAGTGTGAGCACTCTTCTTTCTTAAAAGAAACAAGTGTGTGCTTCTGTGCTCAGGGTTAAGCCCCTCATAGCTGGCCCCACCCCAATGCTTCCTCTGTTGGAAGGGAGGTGGGTGAAGCCAGAAGGGAGAGGGCTACTCCATCAGCCTCCCCAGGTGTCCACTGTCCACCCTTAGAGCAAGTTTCCAGGCACCTGTGCCTCAGCCTCTGCCATCTTGCCAGGTACCGTATTCAGTCAAACCCCTTTGGTTCTGTAGATAAGCATGGCGCCTGCACGCATGGAATCAGCCCGGGCCCACCAGGGGCTGCAACTTTATTTTATTGGCCATGATTATCTGTACATATTTGCAGAGCCCAGGAGAACCATGGAGGGGCGGGAACTGCTGGCTGCAAGCTGCATGCTCAGCTCCTGGCTCAGCACCCCGGCCTGGCCAAGGCTGGCCACATGGCAGCCGGTTCAGAGTACACGTTGTAGAGTCCCTGGAAACATGATGGTTTCTTCCAACCCCACCACATCCTTCCAGCTCCTGGAATGAGTTTCTGGCTCTGTGGGTGCCTAGTGCTCTGCTTCCACACCACGAGCTGAGGCCCAGACCCCAAACTAGCCTTGCTCTTCCCACCTTGGGCTCTTCGGCCCCACTGTGGGCCTAACCCCCCAAAGCAGAACTGGGGATTGCAGGGCTCTGCCTTTGGCTCTGCAAAGCAGCGTACGGAAGTGGGTGTGGAGAAGGGAGGAGAGGGGAGTGCTGATGCACCTGCAGAGACTCAAGAGATTTCAGCTGCATGCAGCACAGTGAGCGACAAAGAGCACTGAAGGAAGTCATATGTTCACACTCTAGGTATTTCTTTTAATTATATATAAAATAAACATGTATATAAAAACATATTTGTAATTCTTTTCCACAACTAACATGCATTAGTGCAATTCTTTGTATTTACATTTTTTTTTTAATATTTGTTTTCACCTAGCTATAGAGGAAAGGAAAACATGCCATTCTGAGTATGAAGAAAGCACACTCCAGGCCTGTCTCCTTAGACCAAATGTACAGTCAGGACTTTTCCCTTCTGAAGACATCCTTTGCAAAACTGCCCTGAGAGCACGCACTCAGATGAATGCCATGCACTAGCCCAGTTTGCAGGTGTGGGCTGCACTGCTAACGTGCTCAACCCCATTCATTCCCACGCCTTGCAGGCTTGCACCTGGCCTTATTATAAATCTGCCCGGAGCGTCCTGCAAAATAAGTGGCCATCTTTCCTTCCTCACCAAAGGAGGCTGCTCGGTTGCCATGGTAATGCCGGGGCTGGGAATCGGGGTGATCAGCCTCTGTGAAAATGCCCTGGAAGTGGGGCAGAAGGGCAAGGAGATGCCCACACTCTTTCTTCTTAAATGCCTGAACATGAATGTCCCCCAGCGTGGATCAAATTTTATAAGCTGGAAGATGGTGTCTTCCTGCTTTATTGACATGTTTCTGTACTTGTGGACAGATTTTTACATCTGCCTTTGTCTTCCACTTTAATATTTTCCTCCCTTTCCTCAACTAACTTCCTTCCTTCCTTCCTTCCCTCCTTCCTTCCTTTCTTCTTCCCTCTCTCCCTCCCTCCTTCTCTTCTTTCCTTTTATTGTCTTTCTCTCTTCTTCCTTTCTTGCCAAAGAAAAAGATTGAATTACCATCCTCCCACCTTAGAAAACCAGCTGCATCTTGTTTTAATATTCACATGGGTGTCTGCAGGTTCACAGTCTCCATAACACAGGTGTATTTGGTATTTTTTTGTTTTGTTTTTACTTTTTTGTATACATTTCAATCGATTTGGGGTAAAGTGGTTTTGGTTACATGGATGAATTATATTGCAAATTCTGAAACTGTCGTGCACCCATCACCTGAGTAGTGTACATTGCACCCAGTGTGTAGTTTTTTTCCTTTACCCCCTCACAAGCTCCCCCTTCTGTCTCCTTTGTCCATTACATCACCCTGTGTGCCTCTGCGCCCTCGTATCTTCGCCCCTACTTACAAGTGAGAACACACAGTATTTGGTTTTCCATTCCTGAATTACTTTACTTAGAATAATGGCCTCCAGCTTCATCCAAGTTGCTCCAAAAGACATTATTTCATTCCTTATTATGACTGAGTAGTATTCCATGATGTATATATACCACATTTTCTTCAGGCACTCATTGGCCAATGGGCACTTAGGTTGGTTCCATAGCTTGGCAGTTGTGAATTGTGCTGCTGGAAACATGCATGTGTGTGTGTCTTCATCATATAATGACTTTTTGTCCTAGATACTAGATACCCAGCAGTGGGGTTGCTGGATTGAATGGTAGGTGGACTTTTAGTTCTTTATGGACTTTCCATACTGTTTTCCATAGAGGCTGTACTGGTTTACATGTGAAATGGGTTGTTTCCTTGAATAGCCTTGAAACCACAGGTGTTAACACATAAGAGCTAGCAATCGTAAGTGAACCCCGGGCTGCTAATTGCTCATCAAACTTCTCTAACCCCTTTGGTGTGTGCCGGATCCAAAACAATGTGATGTAGGAGTTTGAGTCGAGGCCAGCAGGACCAAAGCCTGTTTGGTTCAGCAGTTCCGGGAGGGGAGGGGACATGATCAAGCCAAACCCACTCCTGGAAAAAGCACAGGAGCCCACACGTGCAAGCACGGAAGGGTGGTGAGGGCAGAGAGCCGGTCCTCCCAGCGGGGAGGTGCTGCTTATCCCTACAACTCGGCTGGGCATTTTCAAACCATCTTTCTTTCCCATTCCATCTCTTTCAGTCGGTAATCCTCTGAGGAAAAAGCCCTAGAATGTTCCAGTTAATTGAAAAAATGCCCTTTTCACCTCTCTTCAAGGAATCTCACATATACGCAGGACCTAAGAGTAGGGTTTTGGGTCCTGGGGCTGCTGCAGGCTTCTGAAACCCACTGGCCTTGTGCCCAGAATTCCAGGGAACCCTGCAAGCCCATGATATCCACAAGTGTCAGGGACCCAGAAAACCCTGGAGAAGCCTAAGATTTTACCCACTTGCCCTCCCCACCCAAGCTGGGCCCCTTGAAGCCCAGATGGACCCAGACCACTTCCAGTGTTTGAGCTCCAGAATATAGAAAAATGATGAAAAATGCCAAAAGGTGTTATCATGTTTGTAGCATATTCTAAAAGCCTACATGGAACAAATTAATGCTTTTAATGCAGATTTACAATTATTCCCAAGGTAGTACTGTTGGTGAAAAGAGTCAAACTCTAAAATATTTGAAGAAGTTTATTCTTGGCCAAATATCCATGATTAATGACCTGTGACACAGGCCTTGAGGGGTCCTGAGAACATGTGCCCAGGATGGTTGGGCTACAACTTGGTTTTATACATTCTAGGGAGACCTAAGACATCAATCAGTACATTTAAGATGTACATTGGTTCTGTCCAGAAAGGTGGGACAATTGGAAGCAGGGGCTTCCAGGTCATAGGCAAATTCAAAGATTTTCTGATTGGCAATTGGTTGAGTTATTGCCTAAAGACCTGGAGTCAATAGAAAGAAACGTCTGAGTTAGGATATGGGTTGTGGAGACCAAGGTTTTCTTATGCAGATGAAGCCTGCAGGTAACAGGCTTCAGAGAGAATAGACTGCAAATGTTTCTTATCGTACTTAAAGGTCAGTTGTGTCAGTCTTAAGGTCTGTTTTAATGTTAATGCTGGTCAGTTGTGTCTGCATTGCAAAAGGGAGAAGGGGATCATAAGGCATGTCCAACTCTTCCTTCCATCATGGCCTGAACTAGTTCTTCAGGTTAACTTTGGAATGCCTCAGCCAAGAGGAGGGGTCCATTCAGATGGTTAGGGGGCTTATAATTTTATTTTTGGCTTACTGGATAGATTTATTTAAACCCATGAAACATGCTGTTCCTTAGGCAATGTGATCAAGCCACAAGCTGCTTGCATGATGCATAACCCAACCTCTCATCTCTGGTTCCGCAGGTCCTTCCTGGCAGTAAGGATCAAGGTCTAGAGGTGAGACCCTGAAAGGCTCCAGACAGAAGGGTCAGCCCATTGGTGATGTCCCTTTCACGGCTGCATCCTAGCTCTGGGGGCTTAATCTCTGAGTGCTGCATCATGTGCCTTTTCCTCATGTAGACATATACACACACATAGGAATAGATTTCATAAATTTAAGGGCAATGCCCTGTGAGGCGTGGAAGTGACAGCACCTTCCCTACATGGCCACTCTGTCTGCAAACACCAAGTATAGCCTCCAGAGTTGCTGCTCGCAGCTCTAGGTCCCAGGCTTTTTCCCTGCAGGCCCTGGAGGAGGGAGGTCAGTTCTTGAACAGACAGCCCCTGAGGAATTACTCTAACCAAGCTGCTGAAAAAGTCTGTGACAGTTCAGCAGGCTGCCCTCCTTGCCCAGAACCATCTGTAGTGACCAGTGACACATGAGGAGAGGATGACACTGGCTTCATCATCTCTTTGTCCATTTCAAAGTCACCATTTGTTGTGGTTATTTAAGGGCCCATTGCATTGCTCATGAAGTTCAAGAGGATGATCTGATTCCTAATCCAGTTCCCCTCTCACCTGCAGCCCTTCCCTCTGCACTCTGTCCTCCTGCTGCAGAGGACATTTAACATTTTTTGGAAGCCTGGCTGCTGACTCTCTTCCTTTGAGGAATTCCCACAGCAGGAGGTCTGGTGGGAGATAGCACCCACCTCTTAGTGCAGAACCTCACATATCTGGATGCTGGCTCTGCTCATACCCTGGCAGCTTGGGCAAGGTGAGCTGGGCTTGGTCACCTAGATCTCCAGTCCCAGGCTTCCCTGCAAATGAGCAAAGGTGCTCCTTCCTCTGGAAGGGGGCAGCCTGTGCCAGGGCATAGGGCTTGGAAACTGGAATTCTGGCACCAGGAGCAAATGGCGCTAAAATCCAGGAGACAGCAATAGAATCCAGTCTGGTTGGTGGCTGCCTCCAGGTTCCAGTGCTGGTACTTCCAGTGACAGCATCCACTGGCCAATGATAATGCAGTGTGAATTTGGTCTCAGTGTGAGCTCCTGGCCCCTTGGATCTTGCCAAAGCTCTGTCCAGCCTGAGTGTCCAGCCATCCTTTGATTCTCTGAGACCTCCCAATGACTGTCCAGGAAACTCCTATTCTGCTCAAGACAGAATCAGTTTATGTCATTTGCATCCAAACCCTGGCTGGTACCCTCCACTTGGAACAACCAATCTAGTTCTCTCTTGCTCTGAGGCCTTTGCTGTTCCCTCTGTCACCAACAGTTTTCCTCCTTCACACCCCAGCCATCCCCAGCATGGCCAATGGCACTTCATTCTTTAGGTCTCCCCCACATCTGGGTAGGCTGCTCCTCATGTGCTCTGCCAGTGCAGCACAGGCCAGACTCAGGCTGTAATTGCCCAAGCATTTGACTAGCTCCAATTATACCATGTGACCTCAATGTGGGGGGCTTATCCTTCTTGCATCTTTACTTTTTCTTGCATCTTCAGGGCATAACAAATTATCTCCACATGGCCTTATGAGTTCCTCTTGCACGGAAAGCTCAACCACCTCAGTCTCCTGCAGCCTCTCTGGCAGATTAGCGTAGACTTTTTTCTACTTTACTCTGTATGTCCTATTGTAGGAACGTTTTCACTCCTTGAGTGAAAATAATTTAGAATGAATGGTTTGAGGCTATAGTCAGGCTGCTATTTTTCTGAGGTGGGACTGCAGCTTTGTCCTCAGCGGGGAAAAGGCAAAAGTGAGGTTTGCCTTCAGCTCTTAGAATACTTATGGCTCCCGTCATCAGAATTTGCTCAGTTCCTGCCAGGCTGTCCACAGTTGGAGCTAACTCAAGGATTCAACCCACCCCAGGTGCAGGAAGCAAATGACAAACAGGAGAGTAGAAAAAAAATAAATAAAGGGGAAAGTAAGCAGGAAACATCAAAAAAGACAAAGAAAATAGTTATGTACTGATGTTGGTAATCAACTGGGTTAATGTTTCAAACTACTTTGATAAGTTGCTCAATTTATGACTGGTAGAATTAAAATGCAGACTCCAACCTCTAAACTACTATAGAATATTAAAGCAAGCAAAACATCTTGTGTATGTTGCAAAAGACAATAAAAACTAGCATTTTGGAAGGTTGAGGTGGGAGGATCCTTGAGCTTAGGAGTTGAGACAAGCCTGGCCATGTAACAAGACCTTGTCTCTACTAAAAACCAAAAATAAGCCGGGCGTGGTGGTGTGCACCTGCAGTCTCAGCTACTTGGGAGGCTCAGGAAATACTATGGCTAGAGCTTGGGAGATTGATGCTGCAGTGAGCTACATTTGTGGTACTGCACTCCAGCCTGAGTGACAGAGCAAGACCCTCTCTCAAAACCCAAAACAAACAAAACCCCCAAAGGCTAATCAAAATTTCTTTAAAAGAGCAAAACATAGAAGTGACATATGTAGATCAGATTTATCCGTTATTATAGTAAGTTCACATGGATTAAATTTTTTTCAAAAGGGCAAACAGATTTTTTTTTTAATCTAAAGATATTCTGCTTATAAGGCATATCTAAAAATAAAATGACTCACAAAAGTTAAAAATAAAAAATAAGGCAAAGATATATTTGGGAAACATAAAGGAAAAGGAAGCAGGAATAAAAATGTTCAAAAAGGGACAAAAGAGGATGCAGGAAAAAAGCATTAAAAAGGCCAAAAGACATAATTTTATATTAGCAAAAGATTCAGCATAAATAGAAGGGCTCGTGTTCAGAGAGGTCTTTACATCTAAATAAATCATACGGCAAGTATTTCCAAAGCACAAGGAAAATGTGATTGAAACCAGGTTGTAGTGAAAGCTTTTCATACGCAACTGTCACTTTATGGCCAAACAAGTAGAAATATCATAAGATTGTGGTACATTGAAAATTTTAAAATTTCTATGTGTGTAAATATGACTCAAAGTTTTTACCCGCAAAGAATATACAAAGAAACATGTATAAAAAGTGGCTACATTCTAGCTACAAAAAGAATTCATTGAATTCCCAAAAACAAAAATTTCACAGGTCACATTTCCCAACCACTGTGATAATGTCTTCACATGTGGTGAAATTAGCAACAATGGCTAAATTTAACACACAAAAAATTATCTACTAAAAAATTAAACTCATATAATGTCCTATCTAGAAAAGACACTGAGAATCCAGCATAGCAAAATTATGCTTATCTCTATTTTTTTCTTCCTTATGAATTTTATAGTTATTTTATTAAGTGCCGAGAGGTAATTCCAATGGGGCAATGATGCATTCAACCTAAAAAGTTAATTTGGGAAGAATTAACATTTTAAAATGTATTCTTCCCATCCAGTGTTAGATGTTTCAGTCTATATGTTTCACCTTGTTTTATATCTCTCAGTAAAGTTTTATAGTTTTCTTCATGTAGGTCAATACATTTTACAAAGCTAGCATAATTTCTGTACCAAAGGCTGACTAAGACAATGCAAAAATGGAAACTCTACACTCATCACATTTGCAAATACAGAGGCAAAAATCCTAAATAGAATCTTAGCAAAAAGAGTTAACTAGTGTATTAAAACCATAGCATATCTAATCCAAACAGAGTTTATCATGGGAATTTTGTCATAGGGAATTTCTATGAACAAGTTAATAGTATCCCTTTGTCATTGCATCATGTGAAAATAGTTGTCATTTTTTTTTTTTTTTTCACTAAATCGGGAGGGTGGATTGACATCTGGTCACAGGTCACATGTACTGTGTACTCTAAGTTACCGTGTGGGTACCTCCAGGAGACGGATAGTAACTCTCTCCACAGTAACTAAAACAGAAGTGAAAATAAGAGACCAAATAACTGTCAATCAGAAGCAATCTGCTACATGATAACTCACCATGAATAGTTCAAATTGACATCGTTTCAAACATAAGCCCCAAATAAAAAGGCCCAAGAAAGGAGGTTCCAATGTCCAGGTACCAATTAGACATATAAAGCCACTTCTTCCTGGGCAATCCAGCACTATCCTCCATCAAGGGCACCTTGATGGCCACCTCTAGATGGCTTGAGATCTGACAGGTCCTGCTGATGACCTACCCATTGCATTTCTTGTCATCTTCACCTCATCCTTGTGATCTGATCTTGCAAGTAGCTAGTGACTGAAACTGTGCGACCACTCACTGCTTGCAAAATCAAATCACAAGGATGAGGTGTGGTAGAAGGAAAGTGATTTTACTTACCAAAGCTAGCAGTGAGGAAATGGTCTAGGCTTCCTCTAAAAAAAAAAAAAAAAAATCAAATTTTGGGGCAAAATGCAAGGGTTTTAAAAGGGAAGTTTGGCACAAGAGGCACACAGGAGGGACGAGGCCGTGTAGGTCTACAAGACTTGTTACCTTTGGGAGGCCGAGGCAGGCGAATCACAATGTCAGGAGTTCTAGACCAGCCTGGCCAACATGGTGAAACCCTGTCTCTACTAAAAATACAAAAATTAGCCGGGTGTGGTGGCGCGTACCTGTAATCCCAGCTACTCGGGAGGCTGAGGCAGGAGAATTGCTTCAACCCAGGAGGTGGAGGTTGCAGTGAGCTGAGATCGCACCACTGTATGCCAGCCTGGGTGACACAGTAGGACTGCGTCTCAAAAAAAAAAAAAAAAAAAAGAGATTTGTTCCAATGACTTATCTTGAGTTATTGTCCCAGATGGTGGATGAGCTGGCGCCATCTTGGGTGCCGCTGTGCTGTAAATTAACTGTAGCCCTGAAGTAATCCCTGGGTGTGGATGGGGGGGATGGGGGGATTATAATTCCATAGGCACCTGGATTGTTTCAAGATTCAGTCTCTAGAACTTCTAAGCGAGTACATAGTTAGATAAGCTAGCAGTGCAAGGGGGTGCTTGGTGGAAAGAAGAGGAAAGGTTATTATTTCATTACTAGCAAACTAAGGAGTGAGCAAAAAAAAAAAAAAAAAAATGGAAGAAAAAACTTTAAAAATGGAATACTTGGTTACAAGACCACTCCAGCTACATCTTGAAGGGCCAGACACTGCAGACCAGCAGCTGTCCTGGGGAGGCTGCCTCTTCACCCCCGGTGACCACTCTTCCTAGGGGCCACAGTGATGTTTTGGGTCACCCCGCCTAAAAGCTAGCATTGAAATGGAACAACTCAAAAGCCAGTCACCTCCCTCCTCTGCCCCTTGCTCCTATTTCTGTGTCTAGCACAGATGCTCGGCCCACTGCAGGTGCCTGAACCCTTCCTGCTCCAAAGGCCTTCTTCACTGCTCATTTCTGCTGTTTTTAGAAAAATCTTCATCAAAGATCAAAGAAAACATTTCTTTGCCAAGCCCCTAATCATTTATAGGTCTCCTTTTAGAAAGTGAAAAATTCAGAATTCCAAGATAATTACCCAGAAGGTTGTCAGCAAAGACCTCTCATTTTCTATCACTTTGCCATTAGACAGCTGCTGGCTGTTTTCCACACCGATGTCTGAACCCTCTTCTGGGGAGCTGCCATCTGTCTTAGCTCAGACTATCATAACAAAATACCACCAGCTGGGTGGCTTAAACAACAGATACTTTTTTTTCTAGTAGTTCTGGGGACCAGAAGTCCTTGATGAAGGTCCAGCAGGGTTGGTGTTTGGAGGGGGCCCTTTTCCTGGCTTGGAGACAGCCACCACCTTTCTTCTGTGAGTTCATGGAAATAAAAAGATTTCTGATGTCTCTTCCACTTTTTATAAGGACACTAATCCTATTGGACCAGGGCCCCAGCCTTGTAAACTCATTTAACCTTGTCTTAGTCCATTCCTGCTGCTATAACAAAATATCCTACACTGGGTAATTTATAGAGAATTAAATTGTCTTTCTTACAATTCTGGAGGCTTGGAAGTCCCAGATCAAGGAGCTGTCAGTCTGGTGAGGGCTTAGTCTCTGCTTCCAAGGTGGCACCTTGCTGCTGCATCCTCTGGAGAGGAGAATACTGTGTCCTCACATGGTGAAAGACATGGAAGTATCAGGCAGCTCTCTGAAGGCTCTTTCATAAGAGCATTGATCCCAGTCATGAGGGCAGAGCCCTCAAGACTTAATCACCTCCCAAAAGACTCTACCCCTTAATATTGCCATGTTGGGTATTGGATTCCCATATATGAATTTTGGAGGAACATATACATTCAAATCATAGCAAACTTTTTTTTTTTTTTTTGAGACAGAGTCTTGCTCTGTCACCCAGGCTGGAGTGCAATGTGCAATCTTGGCTCACTGCAACCTCTGCCTCCCAGGTTCAAGTGATTCTCCTGGCTCAGCCTCTGAGGTTGCTGAGACTGCAGGTATGCACCACCATGCCCAGCTAAGTTTTTGTGTTTTTAGTAGAGATGGGATTGCACTATGTTGGCCTGGCTGGTCTCAAACTCCTGACCTCATGATCTACCCGCCTCAACCTCCCAAAGTGCTGGGATTACAGACGTGAACCACCATGCCCAGCCTCGTAGCAAACCTTAATTACCCCCAAAGGCCCTATCTCTTGTAGGGGAAGAAAAAATAATTATTGTTCTTCCATCCTCCTAAGTGCTTAGCTGGGGCCCCTGTAACAAAAGACTAACAGGAGAAAAACAAATAGCAGTTTATTCCCATGTATATGGGGCATGTGACACATGAGGGTACCCAGAGGCGAAGTGCTCAAAGAGGCCTCCAGCTTATGCAGCGCCATGAAGCACAGCATGGGGTGGAGAAGGGTCAGAACCAAGGGAAGTGGCTTTAGGTTTCCAAGGGTGGGCAACTGAGAGCAGGTAAATAAATACATGGGAAGCAACTAAAGGGGGTAAAGTTGGTTTGCAAATTCATCTGGTGGCATTTCCAGGCTGTTAAGAGTCTAGAGTAGTCTCCAGTAGAGGAGAGTTTATATTCCATCTTTACACAGAAAAGGAAAGGGTAAAGAGAGCTTTGCCTGTCCTGGTTACTTCTTTATTGCCTTTAGCTCAAAGTAATTTTTTGTAAAAAGATTTTTAAATGATCTTTAATTTGAGACAAGGTTCCACTCTGTCACACAGGCTGGAGGGCTGTGGCTCCAGCAGCTGCAACTCACTGCAGCCTCCACCTCCCAGGCTTAAGCAGTTCTCCCACCACAGCTTCCCAAGTAGCTGGGACTATAAGCACACACCACCATGCCTGGCTAATGTTTGTATGTTTTGTAGAGACAAGGTTTCTCCATGTTGCACAGGCTGGTCTCCAACTCCTAGGGTCAAGCAATCCACCTGCCTTGGCCTCCCAATGTAATGAGATTACAGGCATGAGCCACCATGCCCAGTCAAAATAATTCTTATGTCAAAAGGGCATATTTTGGGGCAACAGATTCTGGTTTCCCTCACTCAAAATACAGCCTCATTAAGGGTTAGGGCTTCAGTGTATGAATTTGGGTGGAGGGCACAATTCAGTTCATAAGGTCATTGTATTGGTCAGCTGTTACATTGCTATAAAGAATTACCTGAGACTCAGTAATTTATAAAGAAGAGAGGTTTAATTGGCTCACAGTTCTGTAGGCTGTATAGGAAGCAAGGCTGGGGAGGCCTCAGGAAACACAATCATCGCAGAAGGCAAAGGGGAAGGAGGCGCGTCTTACATGGCAGGAGCAGGAGGAAGCTGGGGGGAGGAGCCACACACTTTTAAACAACCAGATCTCATGAGAACTCACTCACCATCATGAAAGCAGCAAGGGGCAAGTCCATGCCCATGATCTAATCACCTCTCACCAGACCCCTCCTCCAATATCAGGGATTACAATTCAATATGAGATTTGGGTGGGGACACCAATTCAAACCATATCAACCATCTTTAACTTGTTTCATAAAACTACGCAGACATGGGGAGACTCACTCCTCACAATCCTTGGATCAGGAGGAACAGACAGAGTTTCATTCAGGGGCAAGTGCTGTGGCCACAGCCTCTCCTCTACTTTCTTTTTATGTATTAGTGCCTGGTCCTGTCTGTTTTCTTACAGTGTCACCCTCTCACATACACGTCTCTTCTCATCCTTCAGTGCCCAGCTCTGTGGCCCAGGAGGCTGAGCTCTAGTGGCTGCCTCCCCAGGGATGCCTTGTCCTCTGGCTTCTGAACAGATTCAGTCCATAGAAGCCACTGCCTGGAGAGCCTCAAAATCCAGGAGAGAGGCTAGCATGTGTATTCCCCTCTGCCTCCTTGCTGCCGGCAGCATCATAGACCGTGTACCTCCGTGGCTGCGGCTCCTACCAAAACCCTCCCAGAGCGCCACACCATCATGAGTTCGCCAGCCCTCCTGGCTCCGTTAAGCACTGAGTAGTCCCTTCATCCACTCACCCACCTCGTTCCAGTGGGCCTTTAGCTCAAAATCATTCTTTGTAAAAAGATTTTTAAATGATCTTTAAATTGAGACAAGGTTCCACTCTGTCACACAGGCTGGAGTGCAGTGGCTCCAGCAGCCCCAGCTCACTGCAGCCTCCACCTCCCAGGCATGTTCAGCTGGGCATGGTGGCTCACCTGTCATCTCAGAACTTTGGTAGGCCAAGGAGGGCAGATCACCTGAGGTCAAGAGTTCGAGACCAGCCTGGCCAACAATGTGAAACCTCATCTCGACTAAAGATACAAAAATTAGCTAGGTGTGGTGGCAGGCATCTATCATCCCAGCTACTCAGGAGGCTGAGGCAGGAGAATCACTTGAACCTGGGAGGTGGAGGCTGCAGTGAGTCAAGATCATGCCACTGCACTCCAGCTTGGGTGACAGAGTGAGACTCTATCTCCAAAACGAAAACAAAAACCACACGTGTTCCCAAAAAAGATGGAAACTATGTTAAATCCAAATCATCAGATGAAACCCAGGAATCTGCCTATTTACCAATCATTCAGGCAATCTTCAGTCATAGTGACTTTAAGGATTGTTAGGGACGCTTCTGCTTCTGATCCCTAAACTAATCTCATTATTTCTAAAATGATTCAAATGGCTTGCTGTCAACTGCTTTCTATAGGTCAATACTGTGTTTCAGCAGTCAATACATTCATGATCTGCTGTTATGACCATAGTTCATAGGTGGAGAATTTGGACCATCCAACATCTCATCTTCCTTGAATGTTCCCCAAACCAATTACTTAATGTATTTTAATCCCAGCTTATTTATGAGGGTTTTGCTGCTAAACAGTAACGTGACATTTGGACAGTTTTTCTTGGAGCAGGTTTTATATTCAAGTTACAACAATCAAAAATGACAGTTAATAAATTTCCCATCTGGGAGGGCAAAGCTACCAAGAGCTCAGTTGTCCTGTTTTCATTAATATCAAATACTATTGCCTTCTAAACCACACCCATTCCACTGCAAAGAGTAGTATTTATACATTAAGTGAAAATTTTAACCAGGATATTTAGGAATAGGAAAAACACACTGAAACAGGACTCTGGATTTTTTTCATTGACTGCCCTGGTGGCAGAGGAGAGTAAGCACATGTCCCCTGCAACTTGGGATCACAGTCTTCAAGGTTTTTCCTTGAGAAAAGGTTTTTCCCAGCTAATTTCCTGTTACAAGCAAGAAATGTCTTTGAAATTTTGTGTTTCACTGTAATAATTAGTGCAAATTTTGTATTCCCCAATATAATTTATCTGCATTAAAAAATCATGTGTTGGCCAGG
>PVKV010023980.1:5639-32373 GCA_004027835.1 Alouatta palliata
CCAGCACTTTGGGAGGCCGAGGCGGGTGGATCACGAGGTCAAGAGATCGAGACCATCCTGGTCAACATGGTGAAACCCCGTCTCTACTAAAAATACAAAAATTAGCTGGGCATGGTGGCACGTGCCTGTAGTCCCAGCTACTCGGGAGGCTGAGGCAGGAGAATCGCTTGAACCCAGGAGGCGGAGGTTGCGGTGAGCCAAGATCGCGCCATTGCACTCCAGCCTGGGTAACAAGAGCGAAACTCCGTCTCAAAAAAAAAAAAAAATTAGCCAGGCGTGGTGGTGTGCACCTGTAATCCCAGCTACTTGGGAGGCTAGGGCAGGAGAACTGCTTGAACCCGGGAGGCGGAGATTGCAGTGAGCTGAGATCATGCCACTGCACTCCAGCCTGGCGACAGGGTGAAACACTGTTTCAAAAATAAATAAATAAAATTAAAAATAAAATAAAATAAAATTACAAATCTTGAGGGAGGGCTCTAATTGGCTTTGGTGGGGGTCAGATACTATAACCTGGGGGTTAAAAATTTTGTGGCAAATCTGATACCTATAATTGAAACCTTATGATTGGAGTCGGTGAGTGGAAAATTTCTCAGAAAAAAGGGAAGTGTTGTTTCTAAAAGAGAGGAAGCCTGCAGGGTAGACAAACCATACATGTCCATTGCAACAGCAGATCAGTAAAGATCAATTTCTCTTTACCAGGGGCGGGACTTCCTTGACAGCTGGTGTAATAGTTTGGATTATTCGGTGAATATTCACTGCCCTCCCTCTAGAGGACTGGCCGTGTGATTTGCTTTGTTAAGAGATGCAACACAGGCAGAGGCCTGAAATGAGCTTTCGTGGTTGGGGTTGCTTCTGCCTCTGCCACCTCCGTGAGAAAAGTACATCCCACGGAGAAAAGTGTACCTCCCTAGTCCCACAGGATGAGTGCCACGGGGAGCAGAGCCAGCCCAGCTAACCCGCAGCCCTGCAGCTCGGAGCAGAATTGCCGCAGCCGATCCTGCAAACTGGTGGGCAGGATGCTGAATGATTATTGGTGTATGACACTGAGTTTTGGGGAAGTTTATTGTGCAAAATTATTGTAGCAACCGTCAACTGATACTTGTGACATACTTTCAACATTGAATAGTTGTGTAAATAAAACACGCATATGTGAATGTTCACAGACACTTTATTCATAACAGCCAAAAGCTGTAAGCAACCCAAATGTTCATCAACAGGAGAATGGATAAACAAATAGAGGTATATTCACACAACAGAATACATCACTCAGTTATAAAGAACAGATTACTGATATATTGAACAACACCGATGAATGTCAAAATCATCACGCTAAGTAAAAGAAGCTAGACAGAAAAAGAGTATGTGGTGGTTGATTTTACTTGTATGAAATACCTTTTTTTTTTTTTTTTTTGAGACTGGAGAGTGCAGTGGCATAGTCTCAGCTCACTGCAACCTCTGCTTCCGGGTTCAAGGGATTCTCCTGCCTCAGCCTCCCAAGTAGCTGAGATTACAGGCGCATGCCACCATGCACGGCTAATTTTTGTATTTTTTGTAGAGACGGGGTTTCACCATGTTGGCCAAGCTGGTCTTGAACTCCTGGCCCCAAGCAATCCACCCACCTCAGCCTCCCAAAGTGCTGGGATTACATGTGTGAGCCACAGTGCCTGGCCAGTTCATATGAAATTCTAGGATAGGGAAAAATGAATCTATCATGATGACAAGCAGATCAATGGCTGCTTGCGGCCAAGGGTGGTAAGAAATTGACTGCAAGCCCGGCCTGGTGGCTCATGCCTGTCATCCCAGCACTTTAGGGGGGTGAGGTGGGTGGATCACCTGAGGACCAGAGTTCAAGACCAGCCTTGCCTACATGCTGAAACTCTGTCTATACTAAAAATAAAAAAATCAGCCAGGCATGGGGGTGCATACCTGTAATCCCATCTACTTGGGGGGCTGAGGCAGGAGAATCACTTGAACCCAAGAGGCAGAGGTTGCAGTGAGCTGAAATTGTACCACTGCACTTCAGCCTGAGCAACAGAGCGAGACTCCATCTCAAAAAAAAAAAAAAAAAAAAAAAATTGTCTGCAAAGGAGCATAAAGAAATAAGGGCACATTTTGGGGTGGTAGGAATGTTTTATATTTTGGTAGGGATGTATACATTTGTATTTACAATTGTCAAAACTTATCAAAGTCACTGGTCAAGTACAGTGGCTCGCTTTGCGCCTGTAATCCCAGCACTTTGGAAGGCCAAGGTGGGTAGATTCCTTCGGTTCAGGAGTTTGATACCAGCCTGGGCAACATGGCAAAGCCCTGATTCTCCAAAATAAAACAAAAACCAAAATACCATGCCCCCCAAACTCATCAAAGTGTACACTTAAAGAGAGTGGATTTTACTTTTGGAAATTACCCCTCAATACAATTGATTTTACAAAATAATCTCTGCTATTCCTGATTCCAATTTCCCCAGAAACAAGTTCATTAGAAATAGAACCGTCCAGGCTGGGCACGGTGGCTCATGCCTGTAATTCCGGCACTTTGGGAGGCAGAGGCAGGCAGATCACCTGAGGTCAGGGGTTCGAGACCAGCCTGGACAACATGGTGAAACCTTGTCTCGACCGAAAATACAAAAATTAGCCGAGCCCTACGTGGTTGTGCATGCTTGTGGTCCAAGCTCCTTGGGAGGCTGAGGCACGAGAATTGCTTGAACCCAGGAGGCAGAGGTTGCAGTGAGCCGAGATGGCGCCACTGCACTCTAGGCGGGGTGACAGAGTGAGACTCGGTCTCAAAAAACAACAACAAAAGAAAAGTAAGAAATAAGATTGTCTAAATAAGCTTCCTAAAATCCAGATCTAACCACGTTACTCTCTTGCTTAAAACCCTTCAAAAGTTCCTTTTAGTTTTCAAAGTCAATTCTGAACCTCTGACCCCTGTACACAAGGCTGCTACAACCGGAATTCTGCTCCCCTTTTACAACTTATCCACAGCCCCAGATGAGAAGCATAGTTCATGATTCACAACGTCCCAGCTTGTATGTCAGCCTCCTCTACAAGGCCTCTCTTGCTCCTCTAGGCTGAACTTCATGTCATTTTGTATTGTGGCTCTTAACACTTCTGCAGGTGAATTTTCTGGTGGTACATGTGACACCCCGGTTGTCCGGTGAGCCAAATGCAATCCCCGTGTGTGTATCCCTGGAGCCCAGCGCAGGGCCTCGCATGCAGTTGGTGCTCAGTAAAGTTGGCTGAGCAACGGGCTGAGTGAGTGGCTGTGGATTCTCTGTCCTTTGCTCTTTGGTGCATTCTGAGGCCTTGACTCTCCCGGAGAATTGCCCTCCAGGGGCCCAGTTTTGCTTGCTGTCCCTGAGTACTTCTGCTTCTTTGTTTTGTGTTGAATCTTTTGCTGTTCCATTCCGAGCAGTGGAAAGTCCAAGGCCTTCTGCCCAGATTACTTAAAGGTCCTATTCAAATAGGCTTTTCTCTTTTACTTCCCCCCAGATGTCATTTAGGGAAAGAAAAGAAAATTTTGCTTTTGCTTTGCAGAGTAAAAATGAACAGAAACACTAATTTAGCTTCAGCTACGGTATCAGCCTGATTATGAAACAAGGCATTTGTGGAATACTCAACATTACTGGCAATGTTAATAATAGAATCCAGTCAGCGTTCATCATGTGCTTAGCATATGGCAGTCTAGTCACTATGCCTTCTGAGGGAATCAGAGAGAAATAAGACAGCCCTCTTCCTAGGAGAGCTGCCAGTCTGGAGTCCAGGAAAGGGTATAAAACAGCGCAATGCCTGCAGGAGAAAATGCACCATGAGACCCGCTGTTACACAGGCACAAATTCCTTGGGGACACAGACCAAGAGGTTTTTTCTTGGCCAGGGTGAACAGAGAAGGTTTTATTTGACTGGGCTTTGGAGATGGAGAAGGTTTAAAGACACAGGAATGAAAGACAAGAGCCACTGCAGTTAGAGACAACAGGAAGAACATTGATGATGCCAGGGAAGTACGTGCCTGTTGGTGTCAGGGAAGGCACTGGCAGGGGACTGGAGTGGGGTGAGATTGGGTTGACTAGGGAGGCTGAGTCAGAGCATGGAGAGCCTTTTAGGAATCTGAGCTCCTCTTCATGGGCAATGAGAAGACTTTGGAGGATACTGAGCTGATTACTGGAAGGACCAGTGGATAGTAAAGTCAGATTCCCAGGGGGTAAGGCAAGGCTGCGCTGATCACACACCTGCATGCACAGTATGCCAGAGGGGATGAGGAAGGACAAATTAGTGACTGGGTGACAGTTGCAGTCGGGTACTACATCTTATATGGACCATCAGTAACGCTAACTCCCCTCTGGCTTCCTTTCCCCCACTCTTTCCTCCTGTGTCTCCTTTGCGTTCTCTACTACCTGTCTAAACCTTCTGCCCCACTAGGCAGGCTTTGTGACACTTCTTTCCTTCCCTTCCTGCCTCTCAGCTCTTTTGGTTCACAACTAGTCACTCTTTCAAGTGCCTTTTAAGCCTTGTTCCCAAATATAACAGGAAAATTGGGGGGAAATCCTGCTGACATGGGTCCTGTGCTTGTAGGATTTCCTGGAAATTCATCTCCTTATATAAAAACCAAGCTCCCACTGAATGAAGCCTTGTCACACTGGGCCTCTGGCTTTTCTTCATGGGCTGGGGGACTTTCCATCATTGTGTGTTCTGGGCTAGGCCCCATGGACCCAAGGGGGACAACCGGAGGACATGCAGGTGGCTTCTTGTGCATATTTCCTCCACTGTGTGTTCATGGCTTGGTCCTGTGGACCCAAGGGGGACAACCGGAGGACACGCAGGTGGCTTCTTGTGCATATATCCCCCTCCACCCCTTTGTGTTACAATTGTGTCACTATTGAAGCTCGCTCTCCCCTACAGACAATTTGCCCTGGTCCAGGCCTTGGAATAGGGAAATAGCCATGCTAAGCTCCGAGAAGATAAAGAGCATACCAGGGGTGGGAGTTCCCGTGAGTCACCTCCTCTGAAGCACCCAAAAGTCCAGCCAACTTCAGGTTCCGCCTTTGGAGAAAGGAGAAGTTGACCTCGGTAGTTCTCCCGGAAGTCAAACCTTGTCTCGTAGCTTGCGTTCCTCTGGGCACGCATCAGCCAGGGTGGCTTCAGGGTTCTTCCCTCTTATTCCCCCATCAAGACTTACCTAGCTAGGGTGTCAGCCATGGCTTCTGTTCCCTGGTCAGAGGAGAGCCAAGCCCCAGCTGTTTGGATCATTCCTGCTAAACCCCAGAAATCCTGGAGCAGAGACCAATCATTCATTCCTATTGAGTCCTGTCAAAGTTTAGGTTCATGAGCAAAATACATGATGACTGTTTTAAGCCACTAATTCGGAGGAACTTAGTTACCAAAGCAATGGATAACAGGAACGTATGTGTATAAATGTGGCGATTTATGTAAGTACAATGAATATTCATGAGGTTGTAGTTCATATATATGTGTATGATAAGAAGTCCAAAGCATCTGACAAATGGAAGAAATTGTTAGTTACTAGGATGATTCATATTGTTATTTTCTTTTTTTTTTGAGACAGAGTCTCACTCCGTCACCAGGCGCCAGGCTGGAGTGCAGTGGCGCGACTTCGGCTCACTGCAACCTCTGCCGCCCGGGTTCAAGCAATTCTCCTGCCTCAGCCTCCCGAGTAGCTGGGACTACAGGCGCACACCACCACGCCCAGCTAATTTTTGTATTTTTAGTTGAGACGGGGTTTCACCATGTTGACCAGGATGGTCTCGATCTCTTGACCTCGTGATCCACCCTCCTCGGCCTCCTAAAGTGCTGGGATTACAGGCGTGAGCCACCGCACCCGGCCCATATTGTTATTTTCATAAAAAACACTAGTAGTTTCCCGAGTCCTAGCCAGGACTTCACACTTCTTCAGTAAAAGCTTCTAGATGAAGCCAGCACAGAGAGAACCTTGGTTGCGCCATCGGTACTTGTTGAGTGTGAACAGATCGGGCCAATCATATTCCATCATCACCCTCTTCCCCAGCCGGCTTTTCTGCCTATGATAGATCAGTGTCACACATATGCATTTTCCAGAACCTCCCAGTTGTAAGGCTGCAAACCTGGCTCCAGAGCCTGAGCAAGGGTTCCAGGGAGGGTCTCTGCATTTGGGGCCAGTGCAGTGACCTGCTTTAATCATTCCCTTATGCAGTTCCTTGGACTGCCTATAATATGGCCTAGGTCCTCCTGGACTGAAAGTCCTTTGAAGGCAAGAATTTTTATCTTCGGCGCCTAACACAGTCCCTGGTGCATAGTAGCAGTTTAGTGTATGTTTTTGGAATAACTGGATACACATACAGTTTCCAGACACTGTACCTTCTGGTTGACTTGTTCAGAATGGACTTGGGGTGGACCCCTAATTTCATACAAAATTCCACACGTTAGCAGAGCAGCTCAGAGGATGGGGAACCATGAGCTGGTCTTCATGGGTCTGTACGCTAGACCCTGGTGAATGCAGACTCAGATTGTGGTGGCATTGAGGAAAGTAGCCCCCATGTCTTCACACTTGGTCCATGGTCAGCTACTTGGCTCTGACTCATACTTCCCTCCACACCGCCCCACGCTAGTCCTTTTGCATTTCATACAAAAGAAAGAAAGAATTTTCTTTTTTTGGAAAGAACTTTGTGTTTCTCTCTCC
The DNA here is from genome assembly GCA_004027835.1 of Alouatta palliata. Lineage (NCBI taxonomy): Eukaryota > Metazoa > Chordata > Mammalia > Primates > Atelidae > Alouatta > Alouatta palliata. The sequence continues at coordinate 12,308 of PVKV010023980.1, forward strand.
TCTCTATCCTTGAAAAGTGATAATTTGGAAACTCCCCAAAAGAAACTAAAATGGGCCACGGTATGTAAGAATCTTTATTTTTTTAAAATTATTTTTATTTATTTATTTTTTGAGATGGAGTTTTGTTCTTGTTGCACAGGCTGGAATGCAGTCGCATAATCTCGGCTCACTGAAACCTCCGCCTCCTGGGTTCAAGCAATTCTCCTGTCTCAGCCTCCCGAGTAGCTGGGATTACAGGTGCCCACCACCACATCTGGCTAATTTTTGTAGTTTTAGTAGAAATGCAGTTTCACCATGTTGGCCAGGCTGGTCTCAAACTCCTTACAGCCCATAATATGTAAGAATTTTTTTTTTTTCCAGACGGAGTCTTGCACTGTCACCCAGGATGGAGTGCAATGGCGCGACCTCGGCTCACTGCAATCTCTGCCTTCTGGGTTCAAGCAATTATCCTGCCTCAGCCTCCCGAGTAGCTGGGACTACAGGCGCGCACCACCACGGCCAGCTAATTTTTTTGTATTTTTAGTACAGACGGGGTTTCACCATGTTGGCCAGGATGGTCTCAATCTCTTGACCTCATGATCCACCCACCTCGGCCTCCCAAAGTGCTGGGATTACAGGCGTGAGCCACCTCGCCCGGCCAATATGTAAGAATTTAAAAAGCAAATCCTTTTTTGTATACGGAATATTAGAAATATAAAGCCCTAGCCTGGTGCGGTGGCTCACACCTCTAATCCCAGCACTTTGGGGGGCTGAGGCGGGCGGATCACTTGAGGTCAGAAGTTCAAGACCAGCCTCGCCAACATGGTGAAACCCCGTCTCTACTAAAACTACAAAAATTGGCCATGTGTGGTGTTGGGTGCCTGTAATCTCAGCTACTTGGGAGGCTGAGGCAGGAGAATCGCTTGAACCCAGGAGGTGGAGATTGCAGTGAGCGGAGATCATGCCATTGCACTCTAGCCTGGGCAACAAGAGCGAAACTCTGTCTCAAAAATAAAAAACAACAACAACAACAAAAAAACAAAAATAAACACACAAAAAAGCATCCTGAGGTCAGGGTCTATCTTTTTTCTATCTCCACCCATTGCCCAAGCCAGGACCCAGTGAAGGCAGGTAGTTGATCTTTGCTGAATAAATGAAATGCCTAAATAATTACCTAATTTTTGTATTTTCTTTTTTAAGTAGAGATGAGGTTTCACCATGTTGGCCAGGCTGGTCTCAAACTCCTGACTTCAAGTGATCTGCCTGCCTCGGCCTCCCAAAGTGTTGAGATTACAGGCGTGGGCCACGCCATCCAGCCAAGGATGCTTAACTGAATTTTAAAACCACATGCTTCTATTATTATTTATTTATTTATTTTTTTGTGACAGGGTCTCACTCTGTCACCCAGACTAGAGTGCATTGGCATGATCTTGGCCCACCACAACCTCCACCTCCTGGGTTCAAGCGATTCTCCTGCCTCAGCCTCCTGAGTAGCTTGGACTATAGGTGTGCACCACTACCGCCTGGCTAATTTTTGTATTTTTATTAGAGACAGGGTTTTACCATGTTGGCCAGGCTGGTCCTGAATTCCTGACCTCAAATGATCCACCCGCCTCAGCCTCCCAAAGTGCTGGGATCACAGGCATGAGCCACCAGGCCCGGCTGCTTCCATTATTTTTAGAGAAATGTTCAGCACCAAGGGAATGTAATGGGGGAGAGAAAACTCAATCTTCCCATCCTTTCTGTGGTTCTTATGATGCTCAAAGATGATTTAAGGAGGGAAAGCAGCCTGCTCTTGGCTTCGTGCTCCTGTGAGCCAACAGGCACAGTCTAGGAGGCATGGGAGAACTTTCCCAGGGGAAATCCCGGAGGAGAAGTAGCTTGACCCTATATCTGTACGCTCCTTTGTTCTCTACGGTTCTATACCTATCAGTCCGCGTACTCCAAAACCATGCCACAAAAGGGTTAGCTGTCTAACAGATTTACTGGGGTAAATTCCTGTGAGGGAAAAGAGGAAGGGAGGCAGAATAGACTACAGAGCTGTCAGACCACAGCGCAGGACTGACCTCTGCAAAGGAGGGAAGAAGGAATATGGGGTAGGAAGTTTCCCGTGACAGTGGAGTCGAAGGAAGTTTCAGCAAAGTCCATGGGGAGTCACTGAACCAAAGTTACCTGTCAAAGGAAGTTGACTTGCAGGAACTGGTCTTAAGGTTCCTGTTTTGCTCAGTCATTGGCTGGGAACAGCCTGTGGGATGTGTGGCCTCAGTGCAAAAATGTGGCAGATTCAAAGCATCTTGGCTGGGGCCCTTGGTCAACTCAACGCCCGCAGTAGGTCTGAAAGGTGCATTTTCATGGCTGCCACCCTATTAATGAGCATTCTAAGTAGCATCTCTCCTTTACTACTTAATCCTACGATGATAGTTCAGAAATACAAGTTATATATGAATCTTTTTTCCTGTTTGCAGCTGGTCATAGACAAGATACAAAGAATCAAAGTCACTCCACATGTAGACAGAAAAAAAAGTAAATGCAATTTCTCCATGGACCATGAATTGTCTCCTTCTTCTTCCATCCACTGTAAACCTTTTCTCAGAATTGCTGCCGTAGCTTAATGAGATTTGCGTTTCACTCACAAAGTTATACCCTTGCTAGGTAAAGAGATGACTGGGAGGCCGAATTCTTCATTAGTTCATGAAAGAAAATGGGAAACTGGCTTTGATTAGGCAGCTACATTTTACCAGGCATGGTGACAGAGGCTTTACGTAGATCATTTCTTTGAACTTCACCTCAACCCTCTGAGGTCAACATGTATTGCCTCATTTTACAAATTAAGCACAGACCTAGGGCACATACCAAGTAAAGAAAGAGGGATTTGGCAGGGACTGAGTTTAGGTCTTCTGACTATAAGTCCAGTGCTCTTTCTGGTCCTGTAATTTCTAATCCACACATTGGATAGTTTACCTGGGTTAAAAGTATGAATTAAGTCAGGCTTAAAGCAGGATTTTGTTTTCTTTCTTCTTTTCCTTTCCTTCTTTCTTTTTTTTTTTTTTTTTTGAGACGGGGTTTCACTCTCGTTGCCCAGGCTGGAGGGCAATGGCGTGATCTCGGCTCACTGCAACCTCCACCTCCGGGTTCAAGGATTCTCCTGCCTCAGCCTCCCGAGCAGCTGGGACTACAGGCATGCGCCACCACACCTGGCTAATTTTGTATGTTTAGTAGAGACTGGGTTTCTCCGTGTTAGTCAGGCTGGTCTCAACTCCTGGCCTCAGGTGATCCGCCCGCTTCGGACTCCCAAAGTGCTGGGATTACAGGTGTGAGCCAGTGCGCCCAGCCAAGATTTTGTTTTCTATCAGAAATTCTAGAGTAGGTGAAAGGTGAAGACCAAAGAAAGTATTCTTCCCTCTCAGTCTCACCCTTACTCAATTACAAACGATCAAGGGTGGTACTGTCAGAGCTACCTCAAGATGCCCTGTTCTCCATCACCCAGGCTGTTCTGTAGTCTCCATCCCATAACTTCCTTACTCCGGTTTACCCCCTGGATAGCATTTAAGACTTCTTAAATTTGAGATTCACAAAACCATTTTAAAGTGAACAATTCAGTGGCATTTAGTACCTTCGCAGCGTTCTGCAACTACCACCTCGATCTAGTTGAAAACATTTTCATCATGCAAAAGAAAACCTTGTACCCATTGAGCAGTTATGTCTCCCTCTTCCTCAGCCCCTGGCAACCACCATCTTGCTTTCTATCTCTAGGGGCTTAACTATTCTGGATATTTCATAGAAATAGAATCACATAATATATGACCTTTTCTGTTTGGCTTCCATTAGCCTAATGTTTTTGAGGTTCATTCCTGTTGAAGCATGTTATCAGTCCTTCATTCCTTTTTTTGGATGAATAGTATTCCATAATTTATTTATCCATTCGTCTGTTGATCAACATTTGAGTTGCGTCCACCTCTTGGCTATTGTGAATAGTGCTGCCACGTACATTCCTAGGTAAGTATTTGAGTATCTATTTTAACTTCTTTTGGGGGTATATACCTATGAATGGCATTGCTGGGTCTTCTGATAAATCTGTATTTAACCTTTTGAGAGACTGCCAACCTTTTCACAGAGGTTGCACCATTTCATATTCCCACCAGCAATGTACAAGGATTCTAATTTCTCCATATCCTGCACTTAAGACTTGTAAAGCTGAATTAATCACAGGATGAGGAAGTGGCCTCTCTGAAACATTTTCCTCTTTCACATTTTAAACTTTCTCTTTCATGCACGACATTAAACAGTCTACGCATGAAAGTGACTAGGAGGAAGGATACCATGAAGTGATGCAAACAGAAATTCCACCATCCTCCACGTGTCATCATGTGTCATAACTCAGCCAAGCTCAGTGAGCATTCTCATCAGATTGCCTCAACAGCTTCAAGGTGAGCCAGCTCAAGACTTTGCTCTCCACCACGCAGAAGATGACGGACTGTGAATTTGGATTTATTCACAGTCTAACGCAGGACTATCTGCAGTACGTCCTGCAGATACCACAATCTGGAACGGGTCCAAGCAAAACGTCCGGAGTGCTACAAAAGGTTGCATTCTCAGTCCAAAAAGAAGTGGAAAAGAGTCTGAAGCCATGCTTGGACAGTGTTAATATTGTGTCCATAGATAATGCCAGGACGATATTCAGTCAAGTGATGGAAAAGGAATTTGAAGATGGCATTATTAACTGGGGAAGAATTGTAACCATATTTGCATTTGAAGGTATTCTCATCAAGAAACTTCCACGAGAGCGAATTGCCCCGGATGTGGATACTCACAAGGAGATTTCGTATTTTGTGGCCGAGTTCATAATGAATAACACAGGAGAATGGATAAGACAAAATGGAGGCTGGGTATGTGTGATGGAAAATTCTTCATTGTTCTTTACTGTGAAACAGAAATCGAGAATGTCCTTGCTAATTAAAACAACAAAACACCCAAGAATACAATTTTCCTTGGGTGGTTTAACTTTTAAAATAAAATTCTATTTTCTGGCTTATTTCCAATGAATGCTTGAACTTTATAGTTGGAAAGCACTTGTGTTTCCAGTTTTTATTTTTAACAGTATAAATTATAGTAGTGAGGCTTGGGGACTAATAAAGTTCCTCTCTCATGCAGCTTCAGAATCAGCAGTGCTCGCACGGTAATCTAGTACTTAGCTTTGCTAGGGTTTCATGACGGTACAGACAGTGCAGACATTTCTGTAATCAGTACAGAAAGAGTTGCTATCAGATGCTGTTATTTTTAGGTATTTATGAGGTTGCAAAAGGCAGGTGTACATTTTTGTAAGTTCTTGCTTACAAATTGATGTTTTTCAGTTTACTAATACATAACAAATTGATATTTATAATATATAACGAATTGTTGCTAACAAATTCTGGGCTGTTAAGGTTTGTTGATTAAAACATAATGTACTGTACCACCAGCAAGAACTTTTATCTAAGAATTTTCAAATAAAAACTCACTTTATTAACAGTGCCTCAAAAAGCCAAGACTGTGTAGGGGCCTGCGTTGAAACTCATGTTGGTAAAAAGCCTGACACATCTGGATGTATATGCTTTCGTTTATATCCCAATATAATTAAGGATTATTTTTTTAAAGCACTTAAGTCTCCATGGATCCTCTCTGAAATCCCTAATTCCTGGCCTTCACCTCTCCCAAGAGGTACCCACTGTTATTAATTATTTTATATGCAAAACATGCCTACTGAATATATCCATAGAAAATAAACAATACTTTGTAAAAAAATTTTTGTAAAAAAATTTTATGTAAAATGTACATGTGTGCTTATGTTTTACATAACATATGTTATACCATATAATACCTAAAACATATAACGCATAAACTCTTTTACATATACATATAAATATTTTTACATATACGTATACATTTTGCATACATATTTTTACATGTGTATATGTAAAAATAGTATATGGTGCTAATTCTGCAACTTTTTTTTTACTCAGAGTTATTTAAAATAGTATTATTAAGAGTGCTGTGTCTATTCTGTTGTATGTTAATGCTGTAGAGTATTTGGACATTTCTAGCTGACAGCTGTTGAGGTTATTTCGAGTTTGCTATCACATACAATGTTTTATTGAATATTATTTTACATATATCTTCCCTTGTGCATGTGTGTATTTTTCTAGGGTGGATGTTGGGTTACAAATTCTGGGTCATGGTGTACATACATTTTTTAATTAACTAGGTCCTTGCCTTCCAGAGTGGGTTTATCAAGTCTACCAAGTGACACCCTCCTCAGCAGGTTGTTAGAGTATCCAACAGTTCCCCCTACCCTAGCTGAGTAACATTAGGTTGTTGCAATTTGTCCTAATTTCCTTAATTTGTTGGGCTAAAAGAATAGAGTTTGTTTTAATTCTCATTTTCTTTTTTGAGACGGAGTCTCACACTGTCGGCCAGGCTGTAGTGCAGTGGCTCGATCTTGGCTCACTTCAATCTCTGCCTCCTGGGTTCAAGCAATTCTCCTGCCTCAGCCTCCCCGGTAGCTGGCATTGTAGGCGTGTGCTGCCACACCCAGCTGATTTTTTTGTAGTTTTAGTAGAGACGGGGTTTCACCATGTTGGCCAGGATGGTCTTGATCTCCTGACCTCGCGATCTGCCCGCCTCGGCCTCCCAAAGTGCTGGGATTACAGGTGTGAGCCACCACGCCTGGCCTAATTCTCATTTTCTTGATTCCTAGTGAGGTTAAATATTTTTTCCATTTTCAGCATCTTTTCATATATTAACTGATCATTTGTAAGTCTTATGCAGGGAATTGCCTGTTTACATCCTTTGCCCATTTTCCTATTATTTTGTCTTTTTCTTATTGATTTGTAGGAATTCTTTGAATGTTCTGGATACAAATTATTATTATTATTTAAATTGTTTGAGGCGAGTTTCACTCTTGTTGCCCAGGCTGGAGTGCAATGGCGTTATCTCAGCTCACTGCAACCTCTGCTTCCTGGGTTCAAGTGATTCTCCTGCCTAAGCCTCCCAAGTAGCCGGGATTACAGGAGTGTGCCACCACACCCAGATAATTTTGTATTTTCAGTAGAGACAGGGTTTACCATGTTAGTCAGGCTGGTCTCGAACTCCTGACCTCAGGTGATCCTCCCCTCTTGGCCTCCCAAAGTGCTAGGATTACAAGTGTGAGCCAAATTATTTTTACATATGTGGCAGGTATCTTTAATTTTGCTGATTATCCTTTAAAGCTAGTGATGTCTTTGATCATCACAAACGTTTAAAAGTTTGTTGCAATCAAATGTATTGATCTTTTACTTGACGCCTTTTTCATTTTGTTCAAGGTCTTCCTGCATCATAGATCTTACTGCAGCTACTCCCCTTTCTCAATCATCTTCTTCCTGGAACTTAGTTCTCTCTGACTCAGTGTGACTGAGGCTGGGCGAAGGATGTGAAATGTTTTGTCATGTTTTCTTCTGATTGGCAGTGGGAGGCCATACTGAAGGACTGGTGGAAATTTCAGCTGCACTGTGTACATTTCAGGTGAAGGCAAATATTCTCTGGCACAGAAGACCACATATGAGCCTGTAGAGAAATACTCTACTAGTTTGCAGGCTCTATGTGGGCTTGGACTGTATTCCCAAAGCCTAGCATAGAACTTGGAACACATAGATGGTGAATAAATGTTACTTAAAAATTTAACTTCGCCACACCAAAATTTGTGAGCTCCTGGAACTCATTGTTAGCAAAGTATGGAACTGTCTCCGAGAATTTCTAGTAGTGCCCTCATTTTTGGAGGGTGGTACAGATGTAAACCTGAGTGTGGCAGGATAAACCTCTCTCGAGTGTAGATACAAATACACACATTGCCCGCACACGCACACACAGCCTTTCTAACGTTTCCAAGCTCTTTTTTTTTTTTTTTTAAAAAACACCTGAATAGTTCAGATTGTAGAAATGAAACAAACACTCTAAGATGTCATTTCAGCTCAGATGAGACATTGGTTCTGTAAATGACAGGCAGGGCTTTTTTGAGTCAGTGCAAACTGGCACGGGAAAACTGTTATCTTCTTTTCACAGTAATGTTGACAAATCTGCTCAAATGAATGAATTTACTCTTGAATGATTCATTTCAGGGGAAATGGCACAGTCACATGCTTATGCTAGTAGAGTCAGTGGCCCAGAAGAGGTAAGAGTAGAGTAGGCACTCTTAACGTTATTAAGATGTGAGCACCAGCTTCTCACTTTCTACCTGCCTGAAAAAACTCTCAAGAAATCACTGATCATGAAATATACAATCTATAATTTAATTAAAATTTAAAAGTGCTCAGAGACTTTATGAAAGCTTTGAATTAAGAATGCAGTATGTGCCAGGCACGGTGGCTCACCACTGTAATCCCAACGCTTTGGGAGGCCAAGGTGGGCAGATCACCTGAGGTCAAGAGTTTGAGACCAGCCTGGCTAAGACGGTGAAACCCCATCTCTACTAAGTATACAAAATTAGGAGGGCGTGGTGGCAGGTGCCTAGAATCCCAGCTACTTGGGAGGCTGAGGCAGGAGAATTGGACTCGAGTGCTGACTACCTGTGTGAATTGTACAAGTTGCTTAACTTTCCTAAGCCTTGTTTCCTCATCTGTAAAAACAGGAAAATACTGCGCCTTATGTCCTGGGACTGGTATAAGGATTAAATCAGTTAATATATACAAAGCACTTGGAATAATTCCTGAGAATGAGTACTCAATACAAGTTTAGGGTTGAATCTGACTACATTTAGTCTCCATAAATTATATGATCAAATACAGTTAGATATTATAATGTAAAACAGATCCCCTAATGGGAAGAAACAAGACTTGTTTATCAGTAATGGGACTCATAATCTCTTTCCTTGTTCTTTCTCCTTTTTATCAGCTTGTCTTGCCTGCCTTTCTGTCTGCCTGCCTGTTTTCCTGCCTTCTTTTGTTTGTGGCTTCTCGTCTTTTTCTTCTCTTCCACATTTACTATGATTTCCTCCTGTCCCTCGCCTAATTTGAAGGGCAGAGAAAGGATGGGCTCTCACAAGATCTGATAGGGAAGCTAGCGCCATTTTGCTGCCTTCCACATTCATGAGGAAAGGATGGTTCTTAAAAACCATTAGAATGGTCATGAGGTGAAACTCGTGTCTTCCCTTGAGATCACCTTTCCTTTTGAACCAGGTGGCTCTTCTTACTTTCTCCCTCTTCAGTGAAGCATTCTCCTCTGCATATGCTGGGGGAATAGAAAGAATGTTTGGCACTCAGCTCCACCTGGGAGAAATCATGTCTACTTAACGCATCACTATACACCTCATACATAGGACCTGTCGCATAGAAGGTGACAACAAATATTTGCTGATGACATGATTCAATGAAGCTACAATGAAACTGGAGATTTGAACTCTGGTTTTCTTACTCACTACAGGTATAACCTTGGTAAGTTACTGAGGTACTCTGAGACTCAGATTCCTTATATAATGTATGTAATAATGCAATAGGATGTATGATAATTTATTATATCTATAATATTTAATGAAAACGGTATTATCTACCTTTAAAGGAAAGCTAAAGGATTATGAAACACTTTTTGTAAAAAAGTGCTTTGCAAACTGTCAAATACTATGCAAATATGAGGGTTATGTGGGAAATTCCAGGAAGTTTAAATAAGTAATTCTTAGCTCTTCTGAAAGTAGATGTACAGTCAAGAGTTGGTACATTCCAAGTAACCACAATTTTAAACCTTGGGTCATACTGTTAGGCCAAGAGGGGTTTTTTTTTTCTTCGTTATCCTCTTACTCTAAGTAATAGTCTGGTAAATTTGAGGCCAAATAAATGGGTACACAGACATGTAGATGATTAAGCGTTCACTTTTGCAAAGGCATTTCCAAAAGGTATAAAGATCTAGCAGCGAGGTAACACCATCTCAAGGACTCATGTATGTCCTTTGATTAAGTAAATTCGGGGGCCAAATTCTTCTATTTCTTTTGAATTTTTACTTGAGATTTTAAAATCATTTAGTGAAAAATAAATGACCCCCAGGTCAGGCAGAAATGCATGATGCTAACACAGGACTGAGAGAAAAGCACCTCTCCTGAGGCCCCACAGTCAAGCTAAGGCCAGTTCCCCACCGTGGGAGTCAGCCTGGACTCCTGTCTCTCACAGCCCACATCCGTCCATCAGACATCCTCCTGGCTGCCCCTCTGAAATGCTGTAATCCTCTGGGCATCTAGGCCACCTTCTCTCTCACTTGACTCTGTGAGTAGCCTCCTGGCAGACTTCATGGTTCCCTCCTTTATCTGCTATTGTTCTCCACATAGCAGCCACAGCGATATTTTTAAAATTTGAATTAGATCTTGTCTTGGCCTAATCATAACCCTCCAAGCTGCCCCCTTACCCTGGGAACAAAAGCACAAAATCCTGACTCTGGTACTCAGAGCCCTACATAATCTAGCCTCTAACCGCCTCTCAAATCTCATTTTCTATGAACTCTTCCATGTTCTCATAGCTCCAGCCTCCTTGGATAAGCTGAGCACATTCCACCCTCAAGGTCTTTGCACTTGCTGTTCCCTCTGCCCGGAATAATTTTCCACCGGAAGTCGGCCTGACTTCCCTCTTCTTTTTACTCAGGTCTCCGTTTCAAGGTTGCCTCCTCAGAGAAGTCTTCCTTGACCACCCCATCTGAGAAAGTATCACTGCTGCTCTCTGTCTCCCTACCCAACTTTACTGCCTTCCTGATAGTTTTCATGACTGGACATCCCATTGCATATATATATTTGCTGATCTGTTTATTGTCTGTGTCTGCCATGAGAATGTCAGCTTACTGAGGGAAGGGATCCTATATGCTTTGTTCACCACTGTGTTTCCAGTGCTGTAAATGCTACCTGCCATGTAACCAATGCTCAATGAATATTTCCTGAATGAATAAACAGTCTTTAGAGAAGTGGGAGTAACATCACAGTATTTGCCTGTATCTTTTTTTTTTTTTTTTTTGAAACAGGGTTTTGCTCTGTCACCCAGGCTGGAGTGCAATGGCACGATCTTGGCTCACTGCACCCTCGACCTACAGGGCTCAAGCAATTCTCCTACCTCAGCCACGCAAAGTGCTAGGATTACAGGCTTGAGCCACTGGACCCAGCTGCCTGTATCTTTAAAAATTCTGAGGTTCTGAGGGGATGGAGGCAGCAAACCACATTGCCATGTATGTACCTATGCAACAATCCAGCATGTTATTCACATGTAGCCCAGAACCTAAACTGCAATAAAATAAATAAATAAGTAAATAAATAAATAAATAAATAAAAATTCTGAGGTTCTGATTTTCTTTGCATTAGGGATACAGTATATTATTTTATGCTTTAGACTTCCTTGAAACCAGGGTAGGTGAATTTAACAAATTATCACTATTCCCAGAAATAATAAGGCCTGGACAATTCTTATTTACTACTATATTATTGACAGGATATTGAATCCTTATTTGTATATTTATTTTTATATAATGGTATTAAGATACAAATAGCATCATTTAAAAAAAAATTTGAAAATAACATTTTTGAAAGGAAGAAAAATAACTCCCATAACCCTAACATATCCACATGCAGACATTATATGAAATTATAATTAGGGTATACAGAAGAGTTTTTTCATGTGACATTATAAATATTTTCAACACTGTCTCACATATTCCATGTTAACATTAGACATTAATTTTTAATCTCTGCAGAATATTCCATTAATTTGTTATATCATAATTTACTTAACCAATTCCCAATTGTTAGCAAATTCTTTTTTTTTTTTTTTTTTTTTGAGTTTTCCCCTTTTAGATAAAATGCTTCAATACTGAAGCATGGGTATGTTTCTCTGGTGTCCCCTACCCTCCAATCTTTTAGAAGACTGCCTAATGATAAATTTCTAATAGTGGAATGACTGGTTCATCAGATGAGTGTAATTACAATACTCTAGCATATTGGAAAACATATTTTCTTTCCAAAAGTATTACATCAATGGAACAATGTCACAACAAACTTATCAACATGGGTGGTACTATTAATAATTTTGAGGGTTTGATAGGCATAAAATAATAAAACCAATATAATAGGTCTAAAAAACAGTAAGACTGTGTTAAAAGTACATTTCTTTAACTGCTATTAGTGTTTTTCCACATACTTGTTAATGATTTGTATTTCTCTCTTTAGTGGTCTTTCCCTTTTAAACTATTAAGGGCCTGAGGATTTTCTCTTACCTTTGAAAGAATTCTTTCATGGTATATGTACATATTTTCCTAGTCCATTGTTCTTTTTAATTTTTCATAGTTAAAAAAAATTTTAATCTTCATCTGGCTGAAGTCATCAATGTTTTTCTTTGTTCACTGTCCTTTCTTCAGACAATGATGTGTATAAGATGACATGTTAACTGCTCAGTGACCACAGACAGTGATTGTTGTCATAATAATAAAAATCATTTTGGAGGGCCTCATTATACTCGCGAAACATGTGGTATGTATGTACTGGCAGGAGGGAAAGAGGAAGAAGAGAGGGGACAGTTTCCTTCTTGGTCAGGGCATGACAGCATGTCTCAGAGCACAATGCCCATTGAACATGCAGGCGGAAAATGGCTTTCTTAGGCAATCTGTCAAATGGAAAGTCCCCCTGGCTGGTGGTATACATCTGCTCTGCCAGTGATGCTCACAAATGATTCCAAGGCACCGCAGAGCTCTTGAGTCTCTCCCAACTGTGGAGGAGTTATGCTTTGTTTATGTTTCAGGATTAATCACATTAGGCTCTGAGCTACTTGCAAGCATTTGTAACCCCAGGTTCTGAAATCTGTAAGACGCAGATGTAAATGTTTGCTAGATGACCATTTGAACACATTTTTTAACAACTTTCTAATTCCTTTGGCACGTGTCTGGAAATGTATGGAGTGGAAAGAAGCAGGGAGTTTGCATTCTAATCCCAGTCCAGGCACAAGAAGGTGGCTAATCTTAGATAACTTATTTTTTTTCTGGGCCTCAATTTCCTCATTTGTTAAAATAAGGGAGGGCTTCAGGCTAGATGATCTCAGAGGTGTTTTTCCGTGAGGATTCTATGAATACAGATTGTAAATTAACTAAATAAAATGTCCAGTTAATTGGATTATCCTGTATTTTTAAAACTATGTCTGATCACAAAGAGAGTAGATTTTAAAAGAAACAGTAGCAGGAGCAGCCGTGATAAACAGAGCTCTCAAACACTAAATGGGGAAGGGAGGGGTTATTACGACTGGGAGCCAGGGGATGAGTTATCTAACAAAGGAAGGTTCTGCCTTTACATAAGCTTACACTCTGAATATTCCACGTGGAAGAATCTTAAGTTTACAGCCTTAGAAATCATGAGTGAAAGGGTTTTGGATTTACACCTTTAGAAATCACATATGAAAGGGTTTCTGGGTTTACAGCTTCAGAAATCACATGTGAAAAGGCTCTGGTCTCCAGATGGAGGAGTGGGGTGGGGGTTTGATCTTGCTTTAAGTAAAAACAGTGTCTTCCATAGTTTCCCCAATACCAAGTGTGTCATTTACAGGAAGGGGATTCAGGAGGAGCCAGTTGGCCTGCTTTTTCTTCTACTGAAATGCATTGTGGAAGTTGAGGGGGAGGTGATCCCAGATGCCTGGGTCTCCTTCCTCAAAACCATCAACCCTTTTCAGAGGCACTGATTTAATTTGGATTTACTGTGAGTTCTCTTGATTTTCAATACAATGCAGTTTACAATATAAAATAATTTATATTACAAATATAAGTGCATTTAAATCAATGTTGGACGACTGAACAAGAACAAGGAAAAAAAAAATAGGCTTTCTATCCTCTAGAGCTGAGCTTGTTGTCCACTATGGTAGTGAAATGTGGCTGGTCTGAATTAAGATGTGCTGTAAGTACTAAATACTCATTGGATTTCAGAAAGTTATGAAAAAAGAATATCTCATTAATGATTTTATACTGATTGCATATTAAAATAACACCAAATGTATCTTAAAAGTTAGTTTTACCTATTTTTTTACTTTTTAAAATATGGCTATAAAAAATTTAAAATTACAGATGTAGATCACAGTTTCTGTTACACAGTGTTGCTTAAGAGGGGTAGAAGGAGTAGAAGATTAACTATTTGCATTATTTAAATGAAAATATTTTTGCTTTTTATTCCAACATACTTAATCTCCAATGATTTTTAAAATATTAAATTTTTCCTCTCCTAGGAAAATGGCTTTGTAAAGAAGTTTGAACCTAAATCTGGCTGGATGACTTTTCTAGAAGTTACAGGAAAGATCTGCGAAATGCTCTCTCTCTTGAAGCAATACTGTTGACCAGAAAGGACACTCCATATTGTGAAACCAGCCTCATTTTCCTAATTCTTATGAAAACGACTGTCAACACATACTTCTACTTTTAAAGTAGAAGTTTAACAGCTTTGATGATATAACTTGACCTCCCTGAGTCACAGAAATTTTGTTCCTATGTAAGGAATAAATTGTTTGTATCTTTCTCTATATGGCATTTTGTCTTAATTTCTTGGGTCTGCCTGGACATTCAGCCAAAGGGTAAAGCTCAACACAGGAGACAGGCAATGAATTACGGGATGGCAACCAGGAAGGGGTGTCTTTTCTGACCCATGGCCGACCCTTTAAGGTGTGCTCGTTACCCAGAAGTCCTTCTCTGTGTCCCTAGACTAGACTGCACGGGAAGCAGATACAGGCTAGAGGCAGACTCAGGTCGCTTCCCTCTTCCCTCCTTCCTTCTTCTTCACGCTTTCTGCAGGTCCCAGCGCCCCTGGCTGCTTACCGTTTCCACTGATGCCTCCTCCCCAGCCTTCTCTCTCTGGCTTACCATTTGGGGTTCATGGATATGGCAACCTGATATGCAGGATACTCTGGGATAGTCTGAACAAAGAAAATTAGGTAAAGGATTCAATGTGGAGCTGCTGTTTTAAAAATACGAACAGATTAGAAAATTATGTAGTTTGTTAGACCTTGTTTTCTAGTTTTGAGGTCAGCAAAGCTGACTGCAATATAACTCTACACCTTGTTTTAGACCTTTCTGGCCTTCCTTTCCTCTTATAAAACAATCCCCCTGGGGCTTGTGTTACCCTTCCCTGGAAGCTGTTGATAGATCCCATAAAGAAGCCAGAGCTCGGGCCATGTACATTCTCGCTGGGCGCTTCAGTTAATCAATGATTTACCTAGGAGGTATGATTTTTTTTTTTTTTTTTTTTAGATGGAGTTTTGCTCTTGTTGCCTAGGCTGGAGTGCAGTGGCGCGATCTCGGCTCAAGGCAACCTCCATCTACCTGGTTCAAGCGATTCTCCTGCCTTAGCCTCCCAAGTAGCTAGGATAACAGGCGCCTGCCACCAGGCCTGACTTATTTTTTGTGTTTTTAGTAGAGACTGGGTTTCACCATGTTGGCCAGTCTGGTCTCGAACTTCTGACCTCAGGTGGTCCACCTGCTTCAGCCTCCCAAAGTGCTGGGATTACAGGTGTGAGCCATGGCGCCTGGCCAGGAGGTATAATTCTTAATGGTTGGTATTAGGACACAGGGGCTATCAGTGGAGAAGCATTTTTGGCAAAGGCAGCTCTGATTTACTTAGTCACATCTGAGAGGCAACTATTTATGCCATCTGAGGCTCATGTCTACTGGGAGCAGGGTAAGACGTCAGTTTCCTTTTTTCTTCTCTTCCTCCAAGTGCCTCACCCACACCCCAACTGCTTTTAATTTTAATTCATTTTGTGTGTTAATCAGAGCTGAGTGATGGGAATGAACAGTCACTGATGGTTATAACAGGAGGTACAAACATGGGCACTATTCCCTGGAATTCACACGAGAAACCACAAAATCTGGTTTTTGAACTGCAGTTAATTCTTTAGCGATGTAACATTGGGAAATCAGTAACTATTTCTGATTTGGTCTGTGACCTGGTTTTATAAACTGCACCCTGCTGTTTGTTTTATTAATTTACTTAAAAAAAAAGGTTTTTACGGACTGCCATGATGGCTCACACCTGTAATCTCAGCACTTTGGGAGGTTGAGATGGATGGATCACCTGAGGTCAGGAGTTCCAGACCAGCCTGGCCAACATGGTGAAACCTCATTTCTACTAAAAATACAAAAACTAGCTGGGCGTGGTGGCGTGCGCCTACAGTCCCAGCTACTTGGGAGGCAGAGGCAGGAGAATCACTTGAACCCAGGTGGTGGAGGTTACAGTGAGCTGAGATCGCGCCATTGCATTCCAGCCTGAGTGACAAAAGTGAAACTCCATCTCAAAAAAAAAAAAGAAAAAATTTTTATAAACCTCAACTCTTACTTCATGCAGCACACAAAAATTAAATGGAAACTGACCACAGGCCTAAATTTATGTGAAAACTATACAACGTCTAGAAGAAAATACAAGAGAAAATCTTTACAACCTTGGTATAGGCAGATTTCTTAGGCAGAACACAAAAAGCTTGAGCCAGAAAAGAAAATATTGATGATTTAAACATGAAAACAATTTTAATTTTTACTCTTAAAAAGACACTTTTTTTTTTTTTTTTGAGACAGTCTCACTCTGTCACCCAGGCTGGAGTGCAGTGGTGTGATCTTGGCTCACTGCAACCTCCGCCTCCTGGGTTCAAGCGATTCTCCTGCCTCAGCCTCCTGAATAGCTGGGATTACAGGCGTGTGCCATCATACTGGCTAATTTTTGTATTTTTAGTAGAGATGGGGTTTTACCATGTTGGTCAGGCTGGTCTCGAATTCCTTATCTCATGATCCGCCCGCCTCGGCCTCCCAAAGTGTTGGGATTACAGGCGTGAGCCACCGCGCCCGGCCAAAAAAGACACTTTTAAGAACTTAAACAGAAGGTATTTGAATTATACCTCAATAAAGCTATTTTTATAAAAACGCTCTCAAAAAGGCAAATTACACAGTGGGAGACAATATATACCACACTAATATCTGATAAAGGACTCATATCCAGAACATATATGATACTCTTATAATTCAATAACAAGATCATCATCAACCTAATATTAAGCATGAGTGAAAGATTTGGACACTTCACAAAAGCAGACAGGCCAATGGATATGGGAAAGATGTTCAACATCATTAGTCATCAGAGAAATGCAAATTAAAACCACAGCAAGAGACCAGGACACATCCTCCAGAATAGCTAAAATGAAACAGAAGGAGAATGCCAAGCTTTTGGGAAAATGCGGAGCAACTGGAACTCTTAAACAACACTGATGATAATGTAAAATTGTAGTATTACTTTGAAAAACAGCTTGGAAATTTCTTATAAAGTTAAACATATGTTTACCGTAGGACCCAGAATTCCTCTCCCAGATATTTACTTCAGAGAAATAAAAACACATGCCCCTATTATTCATAGCTTTATTCATAGCAGCCCAAACTGGAACCCAAATGTTCACCAACAGGGGAGTGAATCAACACATTTTGGAATACCCATAAGACGGAATGTCACTCAGCAATAAAAAGGAATGAACTACTGGGACATGCAACAGAATAGATAAATCTCAAAACCATGTTGAGTGAAAAAAGCCAGTCACAAGACTACATAGTATATTATCTCCTTTGTATGAAACTCAAAAAAGAACAACATATAGTGTCAGAAAACAGGTCAGTTGTTCCCTGGAGCTGGAGTGTATTGATGGAGAAAGAACTTTTCCTGGCGTGATACAAATATTCTTTATCTTGATTGTGGTGGTAGTTACACGAGTGTGTAAATTTGTCAATACTCATAGAGATGTACACTTAAAACTGGCGCATTTTATTGTCAATAATGTCTCAATGAAGTTGACTTAAAAGAAAGCATTTTTGTGAGAAATGATTAACACGCATCAGAAGCAATGTAAACAATAAGGAAAAATACAAAATGAGAGAAATAAAAATCACTCCAGCCAGGTGTGGCGGCTCACACCTGTAACCCCAGCACTTTGGGAGGCTGAGGCGGGTGGATCATGAGGTCAGAAGTTCGAGAGCAGCCTGGCCAACGTAGTGAGACCCTGTCTCTACTGAAAATACAAAAAATAGCCAGGCATGATGGTGCACACTTGTAATCTCAGCTATTTAGGAGGCTGAGGCAGGAGAATCGCTTGAACCTGGGAGGCGGAGGTTGCAGTGAGACAAGATCCTGCTATTGTACTCCAGATGGAGTCAAACTCCATCTCAAATAAAAAAATCACTTCAAATACGAATTTAACGTAGAAGGTTATTAATGCCATGACTAAGGTCCTGAAGCACCGTTATTTTGTTTTCCCTGTCATTTAAGAGGACTCTGTTATTGTAAATTACAGCCTTGCTGACACCCTACCAGGCCCTCCCTGGTTTGGTCTCTACTAGGATTGTCTCACTTCATTTCAGTTGTGTCCTCCTCGGGGATCTGTCTCTTCCGCAGCTTTGCTGAGCTGTTTTCAGGACCTTCTCCCACAGATGTTTGCCCATGCTGTTCCCTCTGCCTCCACCTCTGGTTAATGCTTATTCGTTTTTCAGGTTTCAGCTCAAAGTTTACTTCTTCAGGGATACCTTCCCTGACTAGGTTAAATTCTGCAATTACAGTCTTATAAAACACCACTGTCTCAATTATGGGGTTACATTTGTATGATTTTTATTTTTTTTTTCGAGTAGTCTCGTTCTGTCGCCCAGGCTGGAGTGCAGTGGTGTGATCTCGGCTCACTGCAACCTCTGCCTCCTGGGTTCAAGTGATTCTCTGGCCTCAACATCCTGAGTAGCTGGGACTACATGCGCGTGCCAGCACGCCCTGCTAATTTTTTGTATTTTTAGTGGAGATGGGGTTTCACTGTGCTAGCCAGGATGGTCTCAATCTCCTGACCTCGTGATCCACCCGCCTCGGCCTCCCAAAGTGCTGGGATTACAGGTGTGAGCACCACGCCCGGCCTTTGTATGATTTTTAAATCAATATATCTGTTTCCCCAACAGATACTAAGTTCTGTGTGGGCAGGAACCATGGCTGCTTTTGTTTACCATTTTATTTCAGAGCCCAGTTCAGAGCCTGGTAAGAGCTCAATAAATATTTGTTTAAAAAGAAATGGGGGCCAGAAACGGTGACTCACACCTTTAATCCCAGCACTTTGGGAGGCCGAGGCAGGAGGATCACTTGAAGTCAGGAGTTCAAGACCAGCCTGGCCAACATGGTGAAACCCTATCTCTACTAAAAATACAAAAATGAGCTGGGCGTGGTGGTGTGAGCCTGCAATCCCAGTTACTCAGGAGGCTGAGGCAGGAGAATTGCTTGAACCCAGAAGATGGAGGCTGCAGTGAACCAACATTGTGCCACTGCACTCCAGCCTGGGCAACAGAGCAAGACTCTGTCTCAACAACAAGAACAACAAAACCACAGTAACAAATGGGAATGAACATTAATTGGTTTTGGTTATGTCATTTGGTAGCAAATGAGGCTGGGGTGAGGCTGAACATCAGATTCTCAGTAACAACATGTGCTGTGGTTTGACCGCTCCAAAACTCATGTCAAAACTTCATCCCCAATGCAACAGTGTTGAGAGGTTTGGCCTTTAAGAGCTAACTGGATCATGAGGGCTCTGCCCTCATGAATGAATCAATCCATTTACAGATTAATAAATTAACGGGCTAATGGATTAACGGTTATCATGGGAGGGGAACTGGTGGCTTTATAAGGAGAGGAAGAGAGACCTGAGCTAAGAT
Organism: Alouatta palliata; assembly: GCA_004027835.1. Classification (NCBI taxonomy): domain Eukaryota; kingdom Metazoa; phylum Chordata; class Mammalia; order Primates; family Atelidae; genus Alouatta; species Alouatta palliata. The sequence continues at coordinate 31,991 of PVKV010023980.1, forward strand.
AGCCCCCTTGCCATGTGATGCCCTGCACGGCCTTAGGATTCCACAGAGTCCGCACCAGCAAGAAGGCCCTCACCAGACGCACCTCCTCAACCTTGGACTTCCTGACTTCCATAGCTATACAAAAGGAAATTTCTTTCCTCTACAAATAAACCATTTTAGGTGTTCTGTTATAAACAACAGAAAATGGACTAGCACAGCATGGGAGAGTGTAATGGCTGTTTAATGGTTGTTTTCCATGTGTGAAGAACTTTAGATAGATAATTTTTAATCTTTGTGACGACCCTCTGAACTAGATATTTTCTCTATTTTACTGTTGAAGAAACAGACTTAAAACCAGTAAGAAACGTGTCCAGTGTCACGGAGTAGGGGACATCTGACCTCCC